>JAXGGA010019232.1:0-20469 GCA_038373865.1 Uloborus plumipes
TTCTTTTCTTTTTACGCATATATTTGCGTTTTTGATGTATTAAAAAACTTTCTGAATGCAATGCACGAAAGTATATAATAAATTTTCCAAGAACTTCGCTTTTATCAATAAATAAACCAGCAAAATAAAATATTTTCACGTAAGTTACCAATAATTTATTATTCTAGGTTGTTTATAAGGGTATAACTGTTTGCTCAATTAACTCTAATCTAATTGTCGAATGCTTCAATGAAAATTTGTTTGAAAATCAGTTGATTACAATCACATCTTTTTCAAGGCAAATTGCTAAGTGCAAAAGGTTGGGAGTCACTATTTTAGAATAATCACTAAAGTCTGCAATTAATTCAGTTTTTATCTTCATTTTATGGAGATAGATGCAATAACTCCAAGAAAAAAAAAAAAAAAAAAAAAAAAAACCAGAGCGTTTGAAAAGAGGAGCAAAGGCAAAAGCAACCAGAGCAAAGATAAAGAAATTGTGATTCAAAGTGATCACAATGAGTGACTGTATCTAAGAATTTAAATTAAAAGAAACATTTTCCCAATTAAAATGTAAAAATCATGCAAACGGAGTCTAAAATATCACTCAGTAAAAAACAGATTTCTGTTTCTAATACATGAGGAAAGACGATTTTACTAGGAAGGGAAGTTAAATTACTCAAACTATGATTTATAAACTGATGCAGAAAGAAGCTATCTCTCAAGAACTTATAATAACATTTTAGGTAACTTTAAAATCTTAAACAGAATGCAATTCAAAGAGCTCGAACGGTAGCTTAAGACTTTTTAGAAATTAATGAGAATTTTTTTAATGTTTGTTTATTGGATCAAAATTATATGAGAAATTTATGCAAACAAATCATTAGTGCATCTTAACATTTTTTCAATACCTTGCAAAAAACTTCGAGGGTTGGATGTGATATTTTCTAAATGTGACTAAAACGCAGGTTAAAATAATTTATAACGGATTTTTATCCAGTTTTTAAATGGTTTCTATGTGGATAAGACATATAAATTAATTTCAGTCACCGGAATATGAAAAAAGCACCTGCATCGAGAATACATTTGCGTCAAAGATTGATAATAAACAAATGCATCATTATTTCAAGTGTTCAAATTGCAAAATAAAAACAAATGTCCGAAAGTGCTATATTTAAAAAAAAAGTTCATAATTAGAGTTGAATAAGATTCGAAAACAGAATGTAGAAACGATAACGGTAGCAGTCTTCGATTATGCTTGGTGACCAAATTTTTCCCTTAAAGACAATGACTAAATTGAGACTCTTTTGTGAAGGTTTTGTGCTAAGGGGTTACTGTCACAAAATGTCTGTTAAATCATCAATAGGTTTCAACAAGCAACTTACTTTTAGTAAGCAACTTACGAATCTTAGCTCATTGCAACTTCACACAATGACATTGCAATGACTTCTAAAGTCTTGGTTTCCTAGAACGCGACAATCGTCGCTAAAGCCGGGCGCGACTGCACGATGGGAATCAGAACGAGTTTGATTGGAGCGTGGCGTGAAGCGACGTTAAGCTGCGGCTCAGGCGCATGCGCAGAAGAAGGTGGCGACCGTCGCCTCGCCAGAGATCGACGATTTCACTCCTAGGAAACCAAAGCTTTACTATCACCAAGCTCCGAGACGCAAATTATTCGTTGCAGCGACGTCGCAGCGACAGTCAGATGAAATATGTTATAAACGTGAATCTCTGTGAGACGTCACAATTTTGAAACTTCGTGAAAGTGACGTGGCTGTAACTTTGCAGTGGCATGCCGTATTATCAGGGGAGGATGGTGACAGCCTCCATTCAGATGAGCAACAATTATGGCAATACACCTTGCTGTTGTTGTTGTCTTGTGCCAGTCGAGGATGGGTTGTTTCACTTTTCCAACTGTACTGTGATTTGGTGTGAAGTCCGACTTCCACAGTACTGTCTGATCTTCTTAGGTAAAAATTTCCGCACATTTACGCATGCGTCTGGTCTTCTCTGATCTTACCAAAATAGGGGTGTTAGGTAAGATAATAATGAGGAGAAAAATAATAAAAAGCATTTTGAACCGTATGAAACAACATGGAACGATGCTTATTTCAAATACATAGTTCAGTTAAATATGTCAAAAGAACATATCGCACGCCTAGAAGAATACTGTCACAACTCAAAAACAGAAAAATTTAAGACATGGAAAAGAAATTGATATATTAAAGCAATTAGTAATGGTGCAGTCTATCATACATTAGGTTAGATCATTTCGGCTTATTTGCTTTCATAATGCTTTTAAAATAAACGTTTCTTTTTGACTTTTAAATCATGACTCTGGGTACATCTCTGAACATTCAGAGTTTCGACTTTTTGAGTTGTGACAGTATTCTTCTATGCGTGCGATATCAAATGCAAGTTTTGAATTGAAAACTTCGAAAAGTTATCAACCACAACCTATCTACCCTTTTTCAAGTGGAACTGTTCGCGAGTGCTAGGCGCGGCTTTCATAGGCATGCGGACCAGGGACGTCATTGCAAGTTTTTCCAGGGGGGGGGGGCAAAAGGGTAAAAACACAATACAATTTCACCGGAAAACAACAAAAACCACGCCCACTTACATGTAAATACATTGATTTCTCAAAGTCGGGGGTGAGGGGGGGCAATTGACCCCCCCCTGCCCCTCTAAATGACGGGCCTGATGTGGGCCCGTTTATAGGGTAGGTAACCATTCACAGAACAACAACACGTTCATATAAAGAAAGGACAGGTTTCGACTTCTTTGACAACTAGACAAGGTGGCTGGAAATTCTTCCTTGCATTTTATATCTATGCAGGGACGTCATTTCAAGTTTTTCCAGGGGGGGGGTGCAAAGGGTCCAAACACAATGCAATTTCATTGGAAAATATAAAAAACCACGCCCACTTATATGTAAATACGTTGATTTTTCAAAGTCGGGGGGGGGGGGGCAATTGACCTCCCCCCTGACCCCCCTAAATGACGGGCCTGTATCTATGATCTATTAAAATGTGGTCTGACTTGCGGCATATTTTTATTACGTATAATATATGGAATCAAAACTATGTCTCATATAAAGGGGGACGAAACATTGAGATTGTTGTGCGTTTTAAATAAATCTCAAAAATTAACTTCCAGAAGAACGAAGAACGAAAGAAATACACCAATTGACGAAGCCGCCATCTGAAAAATTACCCAACTTTAGGAAAGCTGCGTACAAGATTAGAAATTTACATCCAGGATTTTTCATCTCAAGTACTAATAAATCAGACTGAAGAATAAGTTTTAGTTTATAAAGACTTTCTGTACGTTACTACAATGAGAAAAAAATTTTCAAATGTCAATTTATGACTTAATTCACGCTCATAAAATATTCAACAAGCTATTAACCTAATGATTTAACTGCAATGCTAATTCGAAAATAAATATTGAACCAGAAATTTTAAAATCTTTTTAAATAAATAGTTATAGTTAACTAAAATATGGTTGTTTGTTTGTTGTCGTGTGCATAGTTTAACAAATACTAAGCAAAGAGCATGTGCCATTGCCTCGAGAGAGGTTGGACTTTTTAAATAACATATAAGACAGCACAAGTAAGATTTACGACACAAAGAGAAGAAATAACACCCACGGCACCGGAGTGGAATCCAACCCGCGACCTCTCGTTTTCTAGGTGAAAATTCCACTTCTGAGCCACCGACGCCCCAATTAAAATATAGTTAAACATGAATTATTAATTTATAATTTATTTCTTTCCCTTTTATTTGATTGAATACCAAACGTCAATTGAAGAAAACAGAATACTGTCTGATCTTTCTTGGGTAAAAGCTTCCACGAATCTACGCATGCGTCAGGTCTTCTCTGATCTTATCAAAGTGGGAATTATAGGAGAGTTAGCAATGGAAGGAAATAATAAACAGAGGCCTTTTGAACTGTATTAACGTAAAATAATGAACATTGGAAATATACTAAGTAAGTTTGGTCGAAAAAGTTAGAGATAGCAAGTGCACGCTTTAAATTGAAAACTTCAGGAGAGGCCCATATTCATCCAATCGCCCCTTTTTAAAGTGGAAACGTTCCTGAGTGCTAGGCGCAGATTTTATAAACGGATTGTAGCAGAAAGTTATTTTGTTTATTTTGAGTTGGTGATAAGTCATTCACGTAAAGTCAGTCTTCTGGTTTTGAGGTGGTGATAACAAAATCATCGAAAGCGATGGTGTTTATTTTGAGACTATGGTATTTGAAGCATATGAAGAGATATTGTACATCAAGTACAGTCAGGGGGGTCACGTGGGCCTAGACGTTGAGTATTCTCCTCGTAAGCAAGTGGTCGCGGGTTCTAGTTCCGCCTTTGCCCATGAATGTTATTTCATCCTCTCTGTGCCCTAAATCTGTCCTGTGTTTATCAGGAGGCAAAGCGCATAGTACGCAGTCCTCATGTATGTTGAAGCCGATGGTTTCTGGAAAAAAAAAAGAGTACAGTCAGAATTTTTAACCGACTTCAACAAAGGAGGAGGTTATACAATTCGTCGGAGAAATTTTTTTTTTTTTGTATGTTATAAGATTACTCGAAGATTCCTGGACCGATTTCAAAAATTCTTTTTTTGTTAGAAAGGTCTTTCTTTCCGATTGGTCCCATCCTCTCGTGGTCCGGGTTCGGTGACGGGAACCTGCAGAAATCTTTCGAAAAAGAAATTGGGATCACAGTAATCGTAATAATGACCATTTTGAACGCCAGGCTTCTCTGGATTGCATAATGAAATTCATTTCTATGGTCTTTTTGAAAATTTTAAACCGAGTATCTTTCTATGTCCTGCTTTTTTCTCCTTAACTCCAACGAACTGAAAGTCGTACCAGGTACTAATTGATTCGTAATATTTCAGGTTTTATTAGTCTTAATTTACATAAGTTTTGATAAAGGAATTCTGAAGAAAGTGAGGAAAATCTCCAAATTTTTGCTCAAATTTAAAGCGATTTGTCCTAAATGATTAAATATGAAATACATTGTTACAAAACGTGATTGATATGAAACAGTTATTATAATGATAATGAAAATTTTGAATGAAGGCTTAACTGAAGCAAACATGAAACTCATTAGCGTGCCACGTACGTAATACGTCGTAAAATTTTATGAACCGCCAGCATCTAGTGTTGTTTTGAAATATAAATTAGTTGAAAAGCCGTTAATATTTAGCCTTTGATTAAACTAGTACACAAATAAATACCAGAGAATAACAAGGATTATTTTTTAGTGTCAATCGTTTAAAATTTTAGACGGGTTGATACTTTCTTTCTTTTTTTCCTTACATAGTTTATTTTATGAAGCATTTGCTTAAGCAAATTAGGTGAAGTTTTGTAATGGAAACATTACCTTATTTTATATGTACATTTACACTAAAAAGAATAAAATAAAATATTTTTGGAAAAAAAAATTGAACCGACTTCGGAACTTCACTCGGCAAGTGCTCAAAAAAGTAAAAAATAATTTTATTCTTTGAACACCATCGACACTACATTAAAACATAAGTTTTGAAGTCGATCGGAATATTCATTCAAAAGTTATTAGGGGGGGGGGGGACAGACAGACCGACCGACAGACCGACCGACAGACCGACCGACAGACCGACCGACACACAAATTCCCCATCTCAATACCCTACTTTCAAATTTTTAATTTTTCGATATTTATTTCATTTTTAACCGACTTCAACAAAGGAGGAGGTTATACAATTCGTCGGAGAAATTTTTTTTTTTTTGTATGTTATAAGATTACTCGAAGATTCCTGGACCGATTTCAAAAATTCTTTTTTTGTTAGAAAGGTCTTTCTTTCCGATTGGTCCCATCCTCTCGTGGTCCGGGTTCGGTGACGGGAACCTGCAGAAATCTTTCGAAAAAGAAATTGGGATCACAGTAATCGTAATAATGACCATTTTGAACACCAGGCTTCTCTGGATTGCATAATGAAATTCATTTCTATGGTCTTTTGAAAATTTTAAACCGAGTATCTTTCTATATCCTGCTTTTTTCTCCTTAACTCCAACGAACTGAAAGTCGTACCAGGTACTAATTGATTCGTAATATTTCAGGTTTTATTAGTCTTAATTTACATAAGTTTTGATAAAGGAATTCTGAAGAAAGTGAGGAAAATCTCCAAATTTTTGCTCAAATTTAAAGCGATTTGTCCTAAATGATTAAATATGAAATACATTGTTACAAAACGTGATTGATATGAAACAGTTATTATAATGATAATGAAAATTTTGAATGAAGGCTTAACTGAAGCAAACATGAAACTCATTAGCGTGCCACGTACGTAATACGTCGTAAAATTTTATGAACCGCCAGCATCTAGTGTTGTTTTGAAATATAAATTAGTTGAAAAGCCGTTAATATTTAGCCTTTGGTTAAACTAGTACACAAATAAATACCAGAGAATAACAAGAATTATTTTTTAGTGTCAATTGTTTAAAATTTTAGACAGGTAGATACTTTTCTTTTTTTCCTTACATAGTTTATTTTATGAAGCATTTGCTTAAGCAAATTAGGTGAAGTTTTGTAATGGAAACATTACCTTATTTTATATGTACATTTACACTAAAAAGAATAAAATAAAATATTTTTGGAAAAAAAAATTGAACCGACTTCGGAACTTCACTCGGCAAGTGCTCAAAAAAGTAAAAAATAATTTTATTCTTTGAACACCATCGACACTACATTAAAACATAAGTTTTGAAGTCGATCGGAATATTCATTCAAAAGTTATTAGGGGGGGGGGGACAGACAGACCGACCGACAGACCGACCGACAGACCGACAGACCGACCGACACACAAATTCCCCATCTCAATACCCTACTTTCAAATTTTTAATTTTTCGATATTTATTTCATTTTTTTGTTTCTTTTTGACTTCTTTTTACTTGGCGATATTTTTTTACTTGGCGATATTTTTTGGACTTGGCGACATTTTTTGGACTTGGCGACATTTTTTGGACTTGGCGACATTTTTTAGATGCATTAAGCC
This sequence comes from Uloborus plumipes, assembly GCA_038373865.1. Classification (NCBI taxonomy): domain Eukaryota; kingdom Metazoa; phylum Arthropoda; class Arachnida; order Araneae; family Uloboridae; genus Uloborus; species Uloborus plumipes. Next base: position 7,016 of record JAXGGA010019232.1, read on the forward strand.
AATTTTAATGCTTTTTTCGTTTCTTTTATTTTTAACGGGAAAGTAGGCTAAAAATGAATGTTGTTTTTTCTGTATAATACAGCTAATTTTAAACTGTAAAAATTGCTATTACTGGTATACAGTACTAAACTATAAATCTGCTGATTTTACAATAATAAGCTGTAAAATTTCTAATTTTACAGTTTATTACCGTGCATTTTGCAGTTTCAAACTGGGAACTGTGCTGCCAGTATTATACTGTTGCTTTTACAGAGTAATACGGCTAACTTTTAAGGCAATAAACTGTAAACTTTCTAATTTTAGAGTGAGAAACTGTAAAATTGCTAGTTCTATAGTTAATTACTGTGCATTTTTAACCGACTTCAACAAAGGAGGAGGTTATACAATTCGTCGGAGAAATTTTTTTTTTTTTTTGTATGTTATAAGATTACTCGAAGATTCCTGGACCGATTTCAAAAATTCTTTTTTTGTTAGAAAGGTCTTTCTTTCCGATTGGTCCCATCCTCTCGTGGTCCGGGTTCGGTGACGGGAACCTGCAGAAATCTTTCGAAAAAGAAATTGGGATCACAGTAATCGTAATAATGACCATTTTGAACACCAGGCTTCTCTGGATTGCATAATGAAATTCATTTCTATGGTCTTTTTGAAAATTTTAAACCGAGTATCTTTCTATATCCTGCTTTTTTCTCCTTAACTCCAACGAACTGAAAGTCTACCAGGTACTAATTGATTCGTAATATTTCAGGTTTTATTAGTCTTAATTTACATAAGTTTTGATAAAGGAATTCTGAAGAAAGTGAGGAAAATCTCCAAATTTTTGCTCAAATTTAAAGCGATTTGTCCTAAATGATTAAATATGAAATACATTGTTACAAAACGTGATTGATATGAAACAGTTATTATAATGACAATGAAAATTTTGAATGAAGGCTTAACTGAAGCAAACAGGAAACTCATTAGCGTGCCACGTACGTAATACGTCGTAAAATTTTATGAACCGCCAGCATCTAGTGTTGTTTTGAAATATAAATTAGTTGAAAAGCCGTTAATATTTAGCCTTTGGTTAAACTAGTACACAAATAAATACCAGAGAATAACAAGAATTATTTTTTAGTGTCAATTGTTTAAAATTTTAGACAGGTAGATACTTTTCTTTTTTTCCTTACATAGCTTATTTTATGAAGCATTTGCTTAAGCAAATTAGGTGAAGTTTTGTAATGGAAACATTACCTTATTTTATATGTACATTTACACTAAAAAGAATAAAATAAAATATTTTTGGAAAAAAAATTGAACCGACTTCGGAACTTCACTCGGCAAGTGCTCAAAAAAGTAAAAAATAATTTTATTCTTTGAACACCATCGACACTACATTAAAACATAAGTTTTGAAGTCGATCGGAATATTCATTCAAAAGTTATTAGGGGGGGGGGGACAGACAGACCGACCGACAGACCGACCGACAGACCGACAGACCGACCGACACACAAATTCCCCATCTCAATACCCTACTTTCAAATTTTTAATTTTTCGATATTTATTTCATTTTTTTGTTTCTTTTTGACTTTTTTTTACTTGGCGATATTTTTTTTACTTGGCGATATTTTTTGGACTTGGCGACATTTTTTGGACTTGGCGACATTTTTTAGATGCATTAAGCCAATTTTAATGCTTTTTTCGTTTCTTTTATTTTTAACGGAAAGTAGGCTAAAAATGAATGTTGTTTTTTCTGTATAATACAGCTAATTTTAAACTGTAAAAATTGCTATTACTGGTATACAGTACTAAACTATAAATCTGCTGATTTTACAATAATAAGCTGTAAAATTTCTAATTTTACAGTTTATTACCGTGCATTTTGCAGTTTCAAACTGGGAACTGTGCTGCCAGTATTATACTGTTGCTTTTACAGAGTAATACGGCTAACTTTTAAGGCAATAAACTGTAAACTTTCTAATTTTAGAGTGAGAAACTGTAAAATTGCTAGTTCTATAGTTAATTACTGTGCATTTTTAACCGACTTCAACAAAGGAGGAGGTTATACAATTCGTCGGAGAAATTTTTTTTTTTTTTTGTATGTTATAAGATTACTCGAAGATTCCTGGACCGATTTCAAAAATTCTTTTTTTGTTAGAAAGGTCTTTCTTTCCGATTGGTCCCATCCTCTCGTGGTCCGGGTTCGGTGACGGGAACCTGCAGAAATCTTTCGAAAAAGAAATTGGGATCACAGTAATCGTAATAATGACCATTTTGAACACCAGGCTTCTCTGGATTGCATAATGAAATTCATTTCTATGGTCTTTTTGAAAATTTTAAACCGAGTATCTTTCTATATCCTGCTTTTTTCTCCTTAACTCCAACGAACTGAAAGTCTACCAGGTACTAATTGATTCGTAATATTTCAGGTTTTATTAGTCTTAATTTACATAAGTTTTGATAAAGGAATTCTGAAGAAAGTGAGGAAAATCTCCAAATTTTTGCTCAAATTTAAAGCGATTTGTCCTAAATGATTAAATATGAAATACATTGTTACAAAACGTGATTGATATGAAACAGTTATTATAATGACAATGAAAATTTTGAATGAAGGCTTAACTGAAGCAAACAGGAAACTCATTAGCGTGCCACGTACGTAATACGTCGTAAAATTTTATGAACCGCCAGCATCTAGTGTTGTTTTGAAATATAAATTAGTTGAAAAGCCGTTAATATTTAGCCTTTGGTTAAACTAGTACACAAATAAATACCAGAGAATAACAAGAATTATTTTTTAGTGTCAATTGTTTAAAATTTTAGACAGGTAGATACTTTTCTTTTTTTCCTTACATAGTTTATTTTATGAAGCATTTGCTTAAGCAAATTATGTGAAGTTTTGTAATGGAAACATTACCTTATTTTATATGTACATTTACACTAAAAAGAATAAAATAAAATATTTTTGGAAAAAAAAATTGAACCGACTTCGGAACTTCACTCGGCAAGTGCTCAAAAAAGTAAAAAATAATTTTATTCTTTGAACACCATCGACACTACATTAAAACATAAGTTTTGAAGTTGATCGGAATATTCATTCAAAAGTTATTAGGGGGGGGGGACAGACAGACCGACCGACAGACCGACCGACAGACCGACAGACCGACCGACACACAAATTCCCCATCTCAATACCCTACTTTCAAATTTTTAATTTTTCGATATTTATTTCATTTTTTTGTTTCTTTTTGACTTTTTTTTACTTGGCGATATTTTTTTTACTTGGCGATATTTTTTGGACTTGGCGACATTTTTTGGACTTGGCGACATTTTTTAGATGCATTAAGCCAATTTTAATGCTTTTTTCGTTTCTTTTATTTTTAACGGGAAAGTAGGCTAAAAATGAATGTTGTTTTTTCTGTATAATACAGCTAATTTTAAACTGTAAAAATTGCTATTACTGGTATACAGTACTAAACTATAAATCTGCTGATTTTACAATAATAAGCTGTAAAATTTCTAATTTTACAGTTTATTACCGTGCATTTTGCAGTTTCAAACTGGGAACTGTGCTGCCAGTATTATACTGTTGCTTTTACAGAGTAATACGGCTAACTTTTAAGGCAATAAACTGTAAACTTTCTAATTTTAGAGTGAGAAACTGTAAAATTGCTAGTTCTATAGTTAATTACTGTGCATTTTTAACCGACTTCAACAAAGGAGGAGGTTATACAATTCGTCGGAGAAATTTTTTTTTTTTTTGTATGTTATAAGATTACTCGAAGATTCCTGGACCGATTTCAAAAATTCTTTTTTTGTTAGAAAGGTCTTTCTTTCCGATTGGTCCCATCCTCTCGTGGTCCGGGTTCGGTGACGGGAACCTGCAGAAATCTTTCGAAAAAGAAATTGGGATCACAGTAATCGTAATAATGACCATTTTGAACACCAGGCTTCTCTGGATTGCATAATGAAATTCATTTCAATGGTCTTTTTGAAAATTTTAAACCGAGTATCTTTCTATATCCTGCTTTTTTCTCCTTAACTCCAACGAACTGAAAGTCTACCAGGTACTAATTGATTCGTAATATTTCAGGTTTTATTAGTCTTAATTTACATAAGTTTTGATAAAGGAATTCTGAAGAAAGTGAGGAAAATCTCCAAATTTTTGCTCAAATTTAAAGCGATTTGTCCTAAATGATTAAATATGAAATACATTGTTACAAAACGTGATTGATATGAAACAGTTATTATAATGACAATGAAAATTTTGAATGAAGGCTTAACTGAAGCAAACAGGAAACTCATTAGCGTGCCACGTACGTAATACGTCGTAAAATTTTATGAACCGCCAGCATCTAGTGTTGTTTTGAAATATAAATTAGTTGAAAAGCCGTTAATATTTAGCCTTTGGTTAAACTAGTACACAAATAAATACCAGAGAATAACAAGAATTATTTTTTAGTGTCAATTGTTTAAAATTTTAGACAGGTAGATACTTTTCTTTTTTTCCTTACATAGTTTATTTTATGAAGCATTTGCTTAAGCAAATTATGTGAAGTTTTGTAATGGAAACATTACCTTATTTTATATGTACATTTACACTAAAAAGAATAAAATAAAATATTTTTGGAAAAAAAAATTGAACCGACTTCGGAACTTCACTCGGCAAGTGCTCAAAAAAGTAAAAAATAATTTTATTCTTTGAACACCATCGACACTACATTAAAACATAAGTTTTGAAGTTGATCGGAATATTCATTCAAAAGTTATTAGGGGGGGGGGACAGACAGACCGACCGACAGACCGACCGACAGACCGACAGACCGACCGACACACAAATTCCCCATCTCAATACCCTACTTTCAAATTTTTAATTTTTCGATATTTATTTCATTTTTTTGTTTCTTTTTGACTTTTTTTTACTTGGCGATATTTTTTTTACTTGGCGATATTTTTTGGACTTGGCGACATTTTTTGGACTTGGCGACATTTTTTAGATGCATTAAGCCAATTTTAATGCTTTTTTCGTTTCTTTTATTTTTAACGGGAAAGTAGGCTAAAAATGAATGTTGTTTTTTCTGTATAATACAGCTAATTTTAAACTGTAAAAATTGCTATTACTGGTATACAGTACTAAACTATAAATCTGCTGATTTTACAATAATAAGCTGTAAAATTTCTAATTTTACAGTTTATTACCGTGCATTTTGCAGTTTCAAACTGGGAACTGTGCTGCCAGTATTATACTGTTGCTTTTACAGAGTAATACGGCTAACTTTTAAGGCAATAAACTGTAAACTTTCTAATTTTAGAGTGAGAAACTGTAAAATTGCTAGTTCTATAGTTAATTACTGTGCATTTTTAACCGACTTCAACAAAGGAGGAGGTTATACAATTCGTCGGAGAAATTTTTTTTTTTTTTTGTATGTTATAAGATTACTCGAAGATTCCTGGACCGATTTCAAAAATTCTTTTTTTGTTAGAAAGGTCTTTCTTTCCGATTGGTCCCATCCTCTCGTGGTCCGGGTTCGGTGACGGGAACCTGCAGAAATCTTTCGAAAAAGAAATTGGGATCACAGTAATCGTAATAATGACCATTTTGAACACCAGGCTTCTCTGGATTGCATAATGAAATTCATTTCAATGGTCTTTTTGAAAATTTTAAACCGAGTATCTTTCTATATCCTGCTTTTTTCTCCTTAACTCCAACGAACTGAAAGTCTACCAGGTACTAATTGATTCGTAATATTTCAGGTTTTATTAGTCTTAATTTACATAAGTTTTGATAAAGGAATTCTGAAGAAAGTGAGGAAAATCTCCAAATTTTTGCTCAAATTTAAAGCGATTTGTCCTAAATGATTAAATATGAAATACATTGTTACAAAACGTGATTGATATGAAACAGTTATTATAATGACAATGAAAATTTTGAATGAAGGCTTAACTGAAGCAAACAGGAAACTCATTAGCGTGCCACGTACGTAATACGTCGTAAAATTTTATGAACCGCCAGCATCTAGTGTTGTTTTGAAATATAAATTAGTTGAAAAGCCGTTAATATTTAGCCTTTGGTTAAACTAGTACACAAATAAATACCAGAGAATAACAAGAATTATTTTTTAGTGTCAATTGTTTAAAATTTTAGACAGGTAGATACTTTTCTTTTTTTCCTTACATAGTTTATTTTATGAAGCATTTGCTTAAGCAAATTAGGTGAAGTTTTGTAATGGAAACATTACCTTATTTTATATGTACATTTACACTAAAAAGAATAAAATAAAATATTTTTGGAAAAAAAATTGAACCGACTTCGGAACTTCACTCGGCAAGTGCTCAAAAAAGTAAAAAATAATTTTATTCTTTGAACACCATCGACACTACATTTAAACATAAGTTTTGAAGTCGGTGCAAAAACTATAGGTGAAATGATGTTTAACTACATTTTGCCAACATTTTTCAGAGAAACCATTGAAAATTAAGAGCTGAATATTTGTACCATTACATAAATATGTGGTTGTCAATGTAGTGGATGCGAATGCGATTAAAGAACCTGGATTCATTGCAATTTATATATATAGTTAAATTATAGTTTCGTATGATTCCATATAGTGTTTTTGCACCGACTTCAAAACTTATGTTTTAATGTAGTGTCGATGGTGTTCAAAGAATAAAATTATTTTTTACTTTTTTGAGCACTTGCCGAGTGAAGTTCCGAAGTCGGTTCAATTTTTTTTTCCAAAAATATTTTTCAAAATTATTTTTAAATTCTTGCATTTTAGCAGTTTTGTTGAAAATTAGCCGTAGACAAAACGGAGCTTTCTACCAGGAATCGCAATTTCGATCACAAAAGTTTATTGCTCGTAATATTTCTTATGAGTTTGGTTAGGCAACTTAATCTACGTATTATCGAACTGTAAAGTTTCTGGGTGTTGGTGTCACAGAATTTGGTTGCTTCTGATCTTGGTCGTCAAATCTGACTGATAAGGTACTTCAATCAGTTGATTATTTTGTCTTTAATATTTCGTTTTTCTTTGATACTGAAATGTATTGAAAACAAACGAAATAACTTTTAATAAATATCTGATGAAGATTTTTGAAATGATGTTGCTGGTTAGGATTACACTTATTACTGATACTGGTACGTAATTCATTTGATTATTTTGCCTTTAATATTTCATTTTCTTTTGTTACTGAAATGTATTGAAAGTTATTTCATTTGTTTTCAATACAAAAAATACATTTTTTTAAAATGAAGATATAAAACGATGTTATATTACTTCCAATTGTAGATTCATTAATCTGTTTGAATGCTTTCCGCCAAGTTTTAACATATGTTACATAATTATTGAAAAAAAAGCAAACGACGTCCTCGTTAGAAGTGGATAAGTAATTCTCTTTAATAAACATGTTTTGAACATAGCGCATTAAGGTTTTTTGTTGGAAAAGCACTCAACTTACGTTGATTATCATCGAATTAACTTTGAGTTAGCGAAAAATGTCATCGTTGAAGTTTAACAATTTAATGCCGCAAATATATACTCACTTAAAACTGACTATTGTTCTAATCTTTAGAAATTAGCTAATCTCCATTAAAGTACTTTTGTTCTAATATGTTTTGAATTGACGTCCGTGGCTGTTTGCTTCAACTGAGAATTCGCAGTTTAGTAAAAAATGTGCTCTGAAAAGTGGGTAATTGCTTAAGCCATATAATGCCACATACCAAAATTTCATGATGATCAATTACAAAATGTTTCAATTAATTTACATTATTTTTTTATATTTGCATTTAGAATATCATTTTTACCCTCATTGCTTTGCCTTACTTATGTACAATTGAATACGTTCATGCAGAGTTAAAGCTCATGCATCTTTAATCAACTACTTTACTGACCAGTTCCAGTAATGAGTATAGTTAAAAAAACAACTGCTTTAACTGAAATTTTGAAAAGTGGTGAAAATTTTCAAACTCCAATGCAAAAACAATTGAATGGCTCTTCACACATTCCAGGGTCCCCCGTACCTACCACAACTCGTGGTTTAACCGGGACCCTGAAGAGCGCCCTGTTCTTTTTTTGAACCAGACCAAGGGCCGAGCAAACCCTTGGCCCAGCACCCCCAGAGGTATCGTTGCACTTGGAGGACTTTGTGACCACGACATTTTTAACGTCCCTCAGCCAAATTAATCAGGATGGTGGATCTTTGATCGGCTGGGATCGAACCCGGGTCCCTCCGGTTACGAGTCCGACGCCTTACCGATCGGGCCACCACGGCCCCAGTTGAAGGGCTCGGGAGATGAAGGGGTTATGTAACAAAACTTTATATAAAGTAATTTACTATCTAACATTTTTTCGCGCGACCTCCTTCGAATCTGCGCACGCGCCAAATCTCTTCTGATTTTCTCGAAATAGAGGGGAAATACGCAACGAGGAAATAGCAAACGAACAAACTGAAGGCATCGGGAAGTACGCATCCTAAACTTATCTTCCCTTTTTCAAATGGAAGCGTTCGTGGCTGCCAGGCGCACAATTCGGAAACAGACAGTAGGTTCAAAGTTTTATTTTTGCAGATTTTTTGTTTTCAGGTTTTGTCGTTAAGTGAGCGTATGAAAGTAATGTAATGACATCGATTTTCAATGCACCAAGTTTTATTTGCTTATTTGTATTCATTGCTTAACTGTGTCCAAATGGTATTTTCAAAAAATGTAGCAGAACCCCTTCACCCACCAAACCTTTCAATTTGCTATTACAAGAATTACTTTATCATATCAATTAAGATTATCGTATTTTTTGTAGCAGAACTTTAAAATGTACTTTTATATGTGCGATTCTCTGCAAACTCATTTTCCATACAGAATCTGTGTTCTGATTTTTCGAAATGTTCGTATACTTATAGTACTATTGCTCTAGAAATGAATCTATTACTTTGGTTCGAAATAGGGCCAATTGAAGTTTGTGTTTTTTTGATAAATCATGACAGGGGGAAAGTCCCCTGCTTAGTATAACAAGGCAGGGGATCATGCATTTGAACTTAGTTGCGCAATATTTTCAAAATTATTGGAACAGAATTTGTGACGAAACTGCCCATACATGTAGAGACAAATCATGGACATAATAAATACAATGTCTCATTATTAAATTAATTAACATTAATAAAACCACTTACCAGAGGACTGTTCTCGCAACGACCAAGATGTATACTTTCATCACAAATACGACTCTAAAACTAAACAAAGTGGCGTTTCAATGCCGTTCTCAGCAATTTCAACAAATTCACACTAATTACGTTAAATTTCATGTCAAAGCACATTTGCAAGAGTAATAGATTTTTTCTGTTGCAACTTTGAATTGGTGGCAGGGGACTGTTTGAAAAACAGGACACAACTTACATGACAATATTATGTTTTAGAAATACGTAATTAGATCGTATTTAATAAAAAAATATAGTTGCATTATTCTATTTTTAGATATTAATTGTAAAATTTATGTTCTGTAAATAGGTTCTTAGAAATATTACCTTTCAGTGCTTGACTATACGATTGGGACAGCCAGGAGACTGCGTATTTAGGACTTAGATAATTTCTAGAAAAAAAAAAAGCTAAATTGTTATTGCTCCAAATACAATTGGCCTGCAAAGTATTACTGCTTTACTTGAATTAAGAGGGATAACTACTTTATTACACTTTATTATTTTTAAAGTACGCGTCCGGACAGCCAATTACGAGTTTACAGAGAATCGCCCATGAGTAAAAATTACGCTTTTTTCAAATTACTGTTAGTGGATAAAATTTTACATAAGAACAGCAATTTCTAATTATGTTTACTCCATCGTTGCCTGCGTTCTCTAAACCAAATTTCTAGGTGGAGCTAATGGTTGGTTTCATTATAAAACTAACTTCTTTCACTCTTTCTCGTTATTTTAGGGAAAAAAATATTTTAAAGCATTTCATTAAAGTAAGTTTTCCTTCTGAAAAGAGGAGGGGGGGGGGGCATGAATTTCAATCAATGAAACGAAAGGAATGCAGATTTAATCACGTTCCATTTAATGCGAAATTAATTAATTTCCGTACTGAGCAAAGATTATTGCAAATGTACTGAATTTAGTGAAGTATAGTTTTAGATTAATGTGGGAGCGAAGTTCTGAAGTAAAATTCCGAATGCAGAAAATTATTGGGGGTAAACCGCGAAGTGGTATCTCAAATATTCTTAATGAGATTCGGCAAGTGTATTGTTAGTGTGTTGTTCATTTGATTGCACTGAATGATTTATTTATTTACGTTCTTGTCTTCAGCTGACGAGTCGCAAAGTAAAACAAAATTGCGTGCATTGTATTGAAGCTTAGTTTCGGAAGAACATTGCTAAGGAAATATTAAATTGCCTTCAGCTACTTCCATGTATCCCTACGCATATTATAATTAAATAAATGTATTCTAACCGAAATGACCATTTTAAAAGAACTATACATGGAAAATTGCAATGCCTAATGACTATACTCGTTTACTTTAAAAAAATACGTATTAAGTTTAGAAATTTTACGTCGTTTCTATGGAAACCGTACGAAAGAAAACAGCTGCACTCTTTTTTTAGTGCACTGCTGTTGAGGCATTTCATTTATTTTATGTTTATCGAATGAGGCTTACGCTTTTATTCATATCCTCATGTCTCAATTATTTCTCAACGTTTTCTAACAAATCTAGTCATACATTAATACATGAAAAATTTCAAAGAATATGTTGTACTTTATTAGCGTTGATGCAACAAAACAAAATGACACTGCACAAAATGACAGTGTCATTTGTTGCAAATGACACTGCAACAAAATTCCGAAAGGTTTCTGATTATTTCCGGTCAACATTATGGGTACAAATGTGCTATGAAAAACGAGTATATTTGCGAAAAAGTCTCCTGCATTTATACAAGTTTCATCAGTGAAGACTTTTCACCGTTGTAAAAAACATTTTTAGTTACGAATCTGAAACTATTTTCAGCTTCTTGAGTAGGTGTTTCGTTTTCAGCTCAGTTACAGCTCTTCAAGAATAACGGAACCCCAAGTGAGGGTGAAATACTATCTTTGGATACTGTAGTTTTGTAAAAATTTCAGGCAAGTGAGATATTCGGTATTTGCATGTAATGCTGCCTTAGTTAAGGTTATAATTACATTAGGTGCTTTACGGATATGTCAGGAGGGAGCCAAGCAGCCAAGGCATACATATAAAGGTTTTCTCTGAAAATTTCTGCTTTGTTCCGGAAACATGTTTGGTTTTCTTTCTTTTTTTCGGGGGGGGGGGGGGGAGTTACTCCAAATTAGTTTTAGGAACGCTATTATATTTAAAAAAGAATCTTTTCAGGTTGTTTCCGAGTACGTTATTGTCAGAAATTAGGCACACTAGCTGAGATGATTTTTTAGGAACATTGCAGAATTTGTTTCCAGTGCACTGTGACTTCTTAATACGAAGAAAAGGAGTTTTTCGTATACTCATTTTCCACTCAATATTCAACATACATTTTCACTTTAATCACCCTGGGATCTACTCTGGCTCAGGTTCTCATAAGCTTTTTATATTCGTATGTAGGGAGGGAGGGGCTGCAATGATAAAGAAAACGACAATAGCTTTAATTTCATCCGACCCACAACAGAGCTCTAAATATGAACAAGAAGTTCTGTCAAGAACTAAACGAGCCTACTTTCCCGTACAGCGACATCGGCATTCCAGCATCTGATCATTATTCTCTTGATTACCTGAGACTAAAAATTATGTCAAACATACCTTTTTAGCACTTAAAGCTGGTTTCTAAGAGCAAAATATACTCCTCTCATCTGATGAAATAGACACATAAAAAGTAAATAAATGAATAAATAAAGTTTTGTCGCACCTTTTAAAGAATGTAACTGTTACAGTTCTTCCGCAGAAAAATTCCTCGATCGTTTTCGAAAAAAAATTAAAAGTACTAAGTACATCAAAACACATTTTATCAAAGAAAGAAAAAAAAAGAAAAAAAAAAAAACTCGTCCGTTGATAAAATGTCTCAAATTTCACTTTTAATCCGTTGCCAGTTGTTAAATATAAATAAAGAACAAAACGCCCTCGTGAATGAAACATTTTTGTTACAAAAAAAAAAAAAAAAAAAAAAATGAATAAATAAACAAAAAATCGTCTGCACAGTCAGTCATTTTTTTTCTCTGAGCCTGCATTTCTGCCATGTTCGCGAAGTCGGAGTCGGAATCAGAGTCCTCACTGAAGGATTATTCAGAAAAGTACTTTACAAACATTATCTATCAAAACCATTTTCTTACAAAGTTAGTTTGAAGGAAATACGACTTTAAGTTCAGGATCAACATTCAACTTAAATTCCCCGTCGGCGCTAATGTTAAATTCTTTTTCCGAACGGTTCAATATTGAACGAAAAATGGTTCAAATCAAAAAGCGAAATATGGGAATGAGTTTCTCCGAGATCTTTCAAACAAAAAATAGTTTATTCCGTTCGGACGGTTCACTCAAAAGTTATTAGGTGGGGAAGGGTTGCTTGAACGGCTCAATGTTGAACGAAAAAATGTTCAAATTGAAAATTTAAATACGGTAATGAAATATCCTTGATGAGATCCTACGAACAAAATGGGAATCAAATATGGGAATGAGCTGTACTCGCCGAGATCTTTCCAACAAAAAAGTTTGTCAAAATCAGAATGTTCATTCAAAAGTTATTAGGGGGGGGGGGACAGACAGACAGACAGACCGACCGACAGACCAACCGACACACAAATTCCCCATCTCAATACCCTACTTTCAAATTTTTAATTTTCGATATTCATTTTACCTTTTTATTTTTTTAACTTGGCGATATTTTTTGGACTTGGCGATATTTTTTAGATGCATTAAGCTACTTTTTTCGTCTTTCTTTTATTTTTAACGGGAAAGTAGGCTAAAAACGATTGCGAATCTCGGATACATTATCCAGTTTTAACCCTTTTTAAGGCGGTGGTAAATATTTTAAAACCACGCTAGAACTTAAATCGCATTGGAAACCCCACAAAAATTTTATGTGCAACATGTAATGTTTCATAATGTTCCATCAGCAAAACTAAAAATGTCATCTTTTCTTTTGTCAATTTATATTGTATTTAGTGCTTCTATAACTCATTTCATTGGTAATAAATATATTTTTAATTTTAAAATAACCAGTAATGAATAGCTTTACAAAAATGCCCGTTTACTTGTGAAATTATTTGTATTATGAAATTATGTGTAATTTTTTTCTATTGAATAAGTAAAATGTGATTGGGTGTATTTGACGGTAGTTAATATGTTACCACCCCTCTTAAAAACAATAGCCACAACAACAAAATTGGAAAAAAAAAACTTTTTTGGCTCATAAATATGCTTCATTTCTCTAATTATTGTGTAAAATGTTAACTTTTAAAGAAAACTACTTGTGCTCGTTAAAGGGTTAAGAGAGAAAAAAAATTATTTCAATTTCCCCCATGTAA
>JAXGGA010019233.1:0-20461 GCA_038373865.1 Uloborus plumipes
CAAAATAAAATGCACTCACAAATAGTTGGAAACAGCTCCACTATCCCAATTATCGTACTACAGCTGCAAAAGCAGGGTAAAAAAGCAGAGCGAAATCAGAAATCATCGTAAAAGCCTTGGTTAAATTAGTTAAAAATATTTTATTTGTTAGCAAAATAGAAAATGGTATCAGTAACTGAAAATTTTCGGACGTTTTGATAACAATTGAATAGCGTGAAAACAACCTTTTAATGGATTTATCTCTTTCCCATTGCTGATAAGTTGCAAAAAACTCAAAACTCTCAAGGACCTATATTTGGTTAAATAAGTAGTGCGCTTTTCAAAAAATAAAAAAAGAAAAAAGAAATCACAGGAACTCATTTGATTCTTTATAAAATGTGCTTGCATAATCTCGTAAAATTTCTCAACATTCATCTCTGACAGGACTGATACATCGTTTTGAAACAGTAAAATGGCGTACATTTTATTCTTAAACCATTTCGCTGTGAAGGAGCAATAAATCATGCAACGAAAACTGCGAAATTCTTCAGCCATATTCAAACCTCGCTTATGCATTTTTAGAAGAAAAGTCATTTCTGCGTTTACTTTTATAACTCGATCAGAATTCTTTGATGCCGTTCATCAAAGTCCTACAGTCAGCAGAATTATTTTCACTTAACATAATAATTTATTGATTATTTCTCTTACAAGAGAGAGCTATATGTCTGAAAGGGGATGAAAATGTTTAAAATTATTTATACGTTAAGAATAGTCACTTATTCACCAATAGAAATTTTTAAATTTATTTATATTTTTTATTTATTCATTTATTTATTTTACAATTTTTAAAAGGTTTTATTGTTCAACATCGTGTAATGAATTATTAGCTTTATTTATTGCACTTAAATCATTTATTTATAACTTGTCTAATAAGTACTTATTTATTTCATGAGAATATGTGCTATTTTGCTTTATTTTATTTTTGAACGCAAACTGTAAGCAAAAATTGTTTTCAAACGAGTTTTGATTTATTTAGATAATTAGCTCTAGCAACGAAATATAATATCGTTTCAGCTTAAAACCGATCAAAATATTGATTATGTAATTGATTTACTAATTTTTACTGAATATTGATTTAATATTGTGAAATTATATTATAGTGTTGTTATTGTAGCATTCGCTATCGCTTAATAATTAAAAATACATATATTCACATGAAATGAATACTTGAATATTAAAGAAGTTATAAATAAATGATTTAAGTGAAATAAATAAATCTACTAATTCATAATACAATGTTAAGTGATGAAATCCTTAAAAAATGAAAATTGTCCAGAGTTAAGTCCACTAGGGATAGGGAACAAGCATAATAGTAAATAAATGCTTACATTTCCATCCTCTGTCCCTACCTATATGTCTATACAAAATTTAGAGCCCCCCCCCCCCCCCCCGCTCTCTCACGTTTACTATTTATTTTTTACACTTTATTTTGTAAAACACTAAGAAAATAACCATATGCTCATTTTTTAATAAAAAGAATTAGTACCATTTTAAAGCGAGCCGGATAATAGCTTTAATAATGTAAATGCATTTATTTATTCTCTCATTATTATTGTTGTAGTTTAATGCACATAAAAATCCACCAACTCTCAACTACTATGGACAGACGAATATAAGAATAAGTTCTTCTATTTATCCATGTTTATAGGACTTTTTACTGAATTCTGTGATCATTAATTGCGAATGAAACAAAATCTTAGTTTTTTTCCTTTAAAAATATTGTTCCAAACTTTCTAACTTGTGAAAAAACTTCTTGAGCAGTTTTTTAATGTTTTAAAGCCGTTCAAAATGTTAGATGGACAAATTTGTAAAAATATGTGTTGACAAAGAAAAAACGGATTAATAATCAACTTGAAAGAAACGACTACTGAATAGTGACAGGCTAATAGAAAATGTTTAACAAATAATATACATACATTTGTTAAAAAGTATTACCTTTCATAATATTTTCTCAGACACAGATCTTTAAAGATACATTTTAACATTTCACTAACGGAATTCGTGAAAAATGTGTCCATTCTTCCTCAATTGATGTAGAGAAATACTAATGCAGTACTAAGCACTTCTAAAATTTACAGTTCAAGAATTCGAAAAGTCTCGTTTGGGATGCTTTATTTAAACTGACAGTGATACATTATGAAGTCTCTCCAGAGGAAACCTTTAATCCTAAAATAAATATTTATAACAGGAAACGTCTTCTGTGAGAGAACATAATCTAAATCTTTATAATTAGCCTCGGAATGAAACTTGACTTAACGGACAAAATGTATTACTCCAAGACATATTTTTCTTTGAACTGTATTTCAACAGCAGTATACAGGAGCGTAAAACTTATATTAATATTCAAAGATGAATTACTTTAACTTACACGCTAACAAGATTACTTTGGGAAATATTAAATCACACAAATTGATAAAAACAATTAAAACATGCATAAAAGCTATCAATTATAGAATAAATATTTTTTTTAAATGATTCTTTACACATGTGATTGCATTGAAAGTCTTCTAACCCCAAAATATTTGTACGCAACAATTTGTAATTTCTGTGCCGCATTAATCTCATTTTTCCCAATTTAGGTTTATCACATCGAATTGTTTTATTTTTAAGGTTCGACAGATGCATCAGCACCGAAGGTTGAAACAGTTAATCATCGGCACCGGCAACTGATGTTAAGTTGGAGCAAACAGCGGCCCATCGGCTTTGGAAAATATCTGAATGCCGATGCATCGCTCGTGGTTTTTGGAAAAAAAGAGAAAAAAAATATTAAGTATTTTTCACTTCATGATTGAGTTGATGCAAGTACAGCATGGTGCCCAAGATTGGAAAACAAGACCGGCAATGTTCTTGATTTAGGAATTTGTGAAAATTCGGACCGCTACCGACATTTTCACAACACGGCAAACTCTTTTCAAAAGATTACTTTGATGAAAGTGAAATAATTACCGTACATATTAGCGTGCTGACAGAAGAATAGGATGCGGAAAGCAAGGCTCAAATATGAGGGAATAACAAAAATCACGAGGAAAAACTTTCGTTAA
Organism: Uloborus plumipes; assembly: GCA_038373865.1. Taxonomy (NCBI): domain Eukaryota; kingdom Metazoa; phylum Arthropoda; class Arachnida; order Araneae; family Uloboridae; genus Uloborus; species Uloborus plumipes. The sequence goes on from JAXGGA010019233.1 coordinate 3,081, forward strand.
ATTTTCTTCATTAACAAAACCCCCCAAAAAAATAATAACATCATTTTCTGATGTAATCTACACCGTAAATAAAAATCTTATCTGCAATAGAAGCTCAATTGTAAGAGTAGTATGGGGAAAACCAAATATAGGGTTTGCGTGGTGATTAAAATAATTAAAACGTCCTTTTTCATTTCTTGTCTTCAAAACCTTTAAGAGACCTTCTTGTTTCTCTGATATGATTGTTTCTTTAATTTTTAAAGCTTAGTGCTTTAAAAAATGATTGCATGTCATAATTTTACTTTCACGGAATCGCTTTTTTTTTGGAGGGGGGTTACACAATAGTAATTAATCAAGATTGCTTGAATTTTACTGAGTTTTATAGACATTTTTCCCTAAGATGAAGTTATCGAAATCCTCTACCGAAAAAAATACATCATTTTTGATTATATTGAGACTTTTCTTCGGGGTAAAAAAGGAGGTTCGTAAAAACATTTTATGTTTAATTTATGGATAGATCTCATTAGAACATGATTGTAAAGTATAAGTATTGATTAGAGCATTTCAATACTTATACTTTACAATCGTTTATATTGGAAAAAATAAGTAAATACCTAGTTTTAAAAAAATCCTTCTCGAATTTATGATGAAATATAAAAGATATTTGAAACAATGAAGCCTTTCGCTGACGTTTCATAATTTATGCAAAAACGTTAATAAAAAGTTAAGCGTCTGTTTCAGGCCGTACATAATGTGGAAAACCCTCATTCAAAATGTGCTTCTGGATAATAAACTGTGATGAGAAAAAAAATAAAAATATTTATTAAAAAACAAAGTGCACATTTTGCAGAAAATAATAAAAGTCATTTTGCAATTTTATTGCCTTCACTTTTGCTTAAGTTGCTCTTCAGAGAAACTTAAGACTTAATAATGGTTTCCTGTAACGTCATAAAGTTATAAATAAAGCCATAAAGTTTCAAAGAAAGTATGGTTTTTTTTTTCCTTCCTTGAATTAGAGATGACGTATTATGAAAGTATAACGGTGATTTAATCTAATACAACTTCATCAATGAATCAGAGTAATGACAAATATTTGACTCCATAAAAGGGTCATTCCATAGAAATGTCAACCTCAGCCGAAGAAAAAAAAATAACGAAGTGAAAAAAGTATCAAAAAATAAATAAATAAATAAGTAAATAAAAGTCATACAGCATAAGAAGTTGAAAAAAAAAGAAAAAGTATTGTAATTATCACTGAGATTAGCCATATTAAAAAGTTTGTAGTGTGTTTACTGCTTGTTATTCGATGGTTACGTCAAGGGCGTAGCTAGAGGGGTGCAGGTGGGTGCAGCTGCACCCCCCTAGATCAGAGCCAATGGGAGGTCACTGTGACCTCCCATTTTATTAATTTTTTTGACAAACGATTTTGTCCCCTTTCATGCTTTTCATATTCAGTATTGTTTTGATATAAGCTTTACTGATTAATTTTAACTTCTTTGGTAACTGACGATTTTGCCGAATTTATTTGTGTATTTATTAATTTTGGATGTGCATTTGCTTTTTATTTGTGTTTGTAATTTATTTTAAGTACTTTAATTCATAAAACATTTAAAGTAAACCGTATAATTTTATTCTAAATAAAGATGATGTTTTTCCTTTTTGCCTATTTCTTTGTTTACGTAAAACACAGGTTTTAAAAACATATCACTCACATTTTTATCTAATTTTCTGTATTACGTTTTGCATTGTGGTAAAATCATTTTATAAAAAACTACTGTTTTGTTCTTTCAGAAATATTTTATACCATCCATTGGTTTAAGGTGTGCATGACTGAATAAAGTATAGTTTCTTTGAGTTTATAATTTCTTCCTTTTTTTGTGCAAATAGAATTTCAAGCACTTTTTTCTCTTTCTTTCTTACTTTTTTCTTTCCGTTTTTATTGAAAAATTTGACTTTTATGCTAATTTTTGGAAACTTTATATAAACTGCGTTATTATATCTAGCATTGATTACTTTTCAGAAAATGATGTAAGCTTTCCTGTTTTTGAGGAGAAAATTTTTAATTTACCGAATGAAACTCTATTTTACTGAATGATTAAAAAATAAATAAATAAAATACAAGAATGCATACTTATCAATGTCTACCAAAAGAGACGTGAGGCATCACGAAAATAAATAAATTAATTAATTAATGAAAAAAATAAATAAAATAAAGAAGTTCAGCCTTGCAATGCTGTCTCACTGTTTTCAAATTTCATCAGCCAATTTGTATCGGATAAGAACTTTTTGGGAGGTCACAGTGACCTCCTATTAGGGTGCCACTGCTTGCACCCCCCTAACGTGAGTCCTGGCTACGCCCTTGGGTTACGTTAGTCACGTTACGTTAGTCACACTCCATCTTGAGTAAAAGTGACACTTAAGAGTAAAAAAAAATAAGATTTAATAAATGTGTTTTATGTTTTTAAAAGCCAACTTTACACATTTTTCAAATATATCATTCAATTTTTAACACTTGCTTAACTTTTAGAAATTTTTGCCTCACAACATGGGCATTAGTTTTTAGGGTTGCAAAAATGTTACGTTAGTCACGCTGCTATTCTGGTTGAAAAAATGTCTACTGTCAGTAATTTTGTTTTAAATTCTTAGCAGAAATGATACATAAATACCATGTACATTGTAAATCCACCAAAATAACTAAAGAATATTTTTTATCCTTTAAGTTACAAGTAAAAAAACTTACAAAATCAGCTCTGAATGTTACGTTAGTCACTATGGAATGACCCAAAAGTGAAAAATTGATGAATGACTTGCAAGAAAAGACGAACATTTTTAGATTTTGTTTTCTTACAAAAAAAAAAGAAAAAAATGTTGTGATTACATGGGTAAATATGAAATTAATGTTGAGAAAATAAAGGAAAAAACGCAAATTTTTAGCTTGAAAGATGGGAGCAATATAGAAAATAAAATGTGCATCAAAGAGAATTTATTGTTGATGAAATAAGTGATGGTTAATCTATAACTAAATTAGAATTAATGATAACTCGCATTTAAGGCATTAATTGATAATTTAAACTTAAATAGATTAGAAGAAAACATTGTGCATTTTTCTACCGAAATAAACTATATAGCCAATACCGTTTAAAAGTTAAATTACGCATTTTTAGCAAAACTAATACGCTTGTTCAGGTGCCTCGCTACCTGTTTTTATAGGTTATTTATTTAAAAAAAATCAAGTTACGAATCCTCTGCAATATACTTTGTAATATGAAATATACCTTTTCCAATATTTCAACAAACTTTTATGTATTGTTTCAAAGCGATATTTATTCATCATTTTCGAGTTAGACCTCTAGTATCGATAAATACTTCTAACTTCCTTCGGTGACGCGAAGGACCCCAGAACAATTCAGGGTATTTCTAAAGTTTTGCACCGATAAAGACAATTCCTCTTTCGACTATAGGCAGGGATTCAAGTGAAACAGCACTGCGATCGCTTCGAATGCAATCGCTACTGGAAGTGAATTACATTATCATCAACTTAACTTGGCATGACGTCACTACGGGTGGAGCCAATAAGAGCTCACAAGCACTCAGCGATCTCCTCTTATTCGCCAAGTAGGCTGTGACGTTTTATCTAGCTCGTTTTTCATAGGCAAACGTCACGCTGACGTCACGATGTTTTTATCAAGAAACGTTCTAATGTAATTCATTTCCAGTAGCGATTGTAATTTGCGATGGCCTGTTTCACTTGAATCCCTGCCTTAGACACAATCTAGCTATACATATTTCGACACCTATGCAAATGACTACATCTGCGGTACTGAGATAAGTCACGCCCTCCGCCGGTGTAAAAAACGAATGTTGTTTTTGCAGTTCAATACAGCTAATTTCGTAGTGACAAACTGTAAAAATTGCTAATTTTACACTAATAAACTGTAAAATTGATGCTTCACAGAAATCAACTCTAAAATTGCTAATTTTAGTTTATCACTGTGCATTTTGCAATTTTAAACTGGAACCTCTGCTGTCCGTATTATACTGTTGTTTAAACAGTATAATACAACTACTTTTGTGGTAATAAACTAAAACTGTGGTAATAAAGTGTAAAATTGCTAGTTTTGCGGTTCATTACAGTGCACTTTACAGTTTTAAACTGGAACCTTTGCTTACTGAACCTAATTATAATGTAAAAACAACGATCTATTTTTTTCAGTGTAGGGAACAACGTCGGCATTAGTCCCATACAGGATGCTACGCTGTTTGGAGCTCTCTAATTTCGAGAAAAGTATAATTGTAAAATATCGCAAAAATGGCAGATTTTTAAGGGACACATCTTAGCAGTGAAATTACCCAAAATCAACAGTGGCGTATTTGATTCAGAAGTGGAAGGGGAGCAGTGATTGAAGGGTGTGCCCCGGGTTGAAAGATAGAAACCAACGGGTGCTGTAAATACACTGTAAAAAATGAATATTGTTTTTACAGTATAATGCAGCTCATTTTATAATAATAAACTGTAAAAATTGCAAATTTTCCAGTAATAAACTGTAAAATCTCTATAATTTATAAAACTAAACTCTAAAATTGCTAATTTTACAGTTTATTACGGTGCATTTTACAGTTTTAAACTGGAACCTCTGCTGCCAGTAGTATACTGTTCTTTTTATAGTATAGTACAGCCAAATTTTCCGGCTATAAACTGTAAAATTCCTAACTTTGCAATGAGAAACGGTGAAATGCTAGTTTTACAGTTTATTACTGCGCATTTTACAGTTTTAAATTGGAACCTCGGATGCCAGTATTATACTGTAAAAACAACAGTTCCTTTTTTGCAGTGCAGAAATTCGGAAAAAACGGAAAAAAATAATTTGAATTTAAGATGCATTTGCTTTCCCCTTTTTAGCCTACTTTCCCGTTAAAAATAAAAGAAAGACGAAAAAAGTATTAAAATTGGCTTAATGCATCTAAAAAATATCGCCAAGTCCAAAAAATATCGCCAAGTTAAAAAAAATATCACCAAGTTCAAAAAATATCGCCAAGTTAAAAAAATAAAAAGGTAAAATGAATATCGAAAAATTAAAAATTTGAAAGTAGGGTATTGAGATGGGGAATTTGTGTGTCGGTCTGTCGGTCGGTCTGTCGGTCTATCGGTCGGTCTGTCTGTCTGTCCCCCCCTAATAACTTTTGAATGAATATTCCGATTTGGACAAACTTTTTTTTGTTGGAAAGATCTCGGCGAGTACAGCTCATTCCCATATTTGATTTTTCGATTTGAACAATTTTTGGTTCAACTTTGAGCCGTTCAAACAACCTGTCCCGCGATGCTAACTTTTTAGTTAACAGTCCGATTTGAACAAACTTTTTTTTGTTCGAAAGATCTTTTCAAGGATACTTCATTCCTGTATCTACATTTTCGATTTGAACAATTTTTCGTTCAACATTGAACCGTTCAAGCAACCTTTCCCCCCTATTAACTTTTGAATGAACATTCCGATTTGAACAAACTTTTTTTCGTTGGATAGATCTCGGCGATTACAACTCATTCCCATATTTGATTTTTTGATTTAAACAATTTTGGTTCAACATTGAACCGTTCAAGCAACCTTTCCCCCCCCCCCTAATAACTTTTGAATGAACATTCCGATTTGAACAAACTTTTTTTTGTTGGAAAGATTTCGGCGAGTACAACTCATTCCCATATTTGATTTTTCGATTTGAACAATTTTTGGTTCAACTTTGAACCGTTCAAACAACCTGTCCCGCGATGCTAACTTTTGAGTGAACAGTCCGATTTCAACAAACTTTTTTTTGTTCGAAAGATCTTATCAAGGATACTTCATTCCCGTATTTACATTTCCGATTTGAACAATTTTTCGTTCAACATTGAACCGCTCAAGCAAGCTGTCACCCCTAATAATTTTTGAGTGAACAGTCCGATTTAAATAAACTTTTTTTTTGTTCGAAGGATCTCAGCAAGGATACTTCATTACAGTATTTAAATTTTCAATTTGAACATTTTTTCGTTCAACATTGAACCGTTCAAGCAACCTTTCCCCACCTAATAACTTCTGAGTGAACCATCCGAATGGAATAAACTTTTTTTTGTTTGAAAGATCTCGGAGAGGTTCATTCCCTTATTTCGCTTTTTGGTTTGAACCATTTTTCGTTCAATATTGAACCGTTCAGAAAAAAATTTAACATTAGCGCCTACGGGGAATTTAAGTTGAATGTTGATCCTGGAACTTAAAGTCGGATTTCCTTCAAACTAACTTTGTAAAAAAATGGTTTTGATAAATAATGTTTGTAAAGTACTTTTCTGAATAATCTTCTGTGAGGACTCTGATTCCGACTCCGACTCCACAAACATGGCGGAAATGCAGGCTCAGAAAAAAATGACTGACTGTGCAGACGATTTTTTGTTTATTTATTCATGTGTGTTATTTTATTTATTACTATTATTTTTTTTGGCAGACGATTTTTTTTTTGTAACAAAAGTGTTTCATTCACGAGAGCATTTTATTCTTTATTTATATTTAACAACTGGCAACGGTTTAAAAGTGAAAATCGAGACATTTTATCGACGGACGAGTTTTTTTTCCTTTCTTTGATAAAATGTGTTTCGATGTACTTTGTACTTTTTTTTTTTTTTTGAAAACGATTGAGGAATTTTTCTACGGAAGAACTGTAACAGTTACATTCTTTAAAAGGTGCGACAAAACTTCATTTATTCATTTATTTACTTTTTATGTCTCTATTTCATCTGATGAGAGGGGTATATTTTGCTTTTAGAAATCAGCTTTAAGTGCTAAAAAGGTATGTTTGACATAATGTTTAGTCTCAGATGATCAAGAGAATAATGATCAGATGCTAGAATGCCGATGTCGATGTACGGGAAAGTAGGCTCGTTTAGTTCTTGACAGAACTTTTTGTTTTAGTTTGAGGACAAAAAACTACACAATATTTTCATCTCCATCTAGGGAGAAAAAAAAGTCTTGATTCTTTTCTTTTTGACAAATTCATGTTTTACTAATCTGTATCTCCCAAGAAACGTATTATGCCTGAAAAGATCGTGAAAACTATTTTCAGAAGAAAAAAAACGTTCAAAAAAGAAAAATACAAAAGATAAGTTGACAGAGATTTTTATTATATTTCACAAATACACAACTTACATTTACTCATTCAAGTGCATAATATCTTTCACTAAGAAACAAAAATAACCTCCTTGATACGAAAAAATTTACATACACATGTGCATTCTTATTCTTCAATTCTATTTATTTCGCAATGATTTTTTTTTCTTAATACTGATGCAGATGATTTACAAAACTTAATGCTTAGCTATTGAGGAATTTTAATTTTCTGCAACAAAGGAACTTTACTTAGCAACGCTTTACTACGAGGAAAATGTTTTCACAAAAGTAATATAATCCGAAGTAAGAACTTTATTATAGCTCTTATCATCAGGATTGAAAGAACTTTAAGCAGTTTTTAAGCCTTTTCTAGAGTGATTAACTTATTTTCATGAGCTTTATTTGCATTTATTGTATTGCTTTCTTCAAAGAGATAATTGAATTAATGCACATTTTGAGACAAAAATGTATGCGAATGTATTTAAACTTTTTTCTCAAACAGCACTCATTATAAATTTTGTCTTAAAAGACAAAAGTCTATTTGAAGCAATATTTTTAAAAGCCAGAAAAGGGCGTTGAAAAAAGTTTATAACTTTACTGTTCTCATATTCAATTTATTATTATTATTATTTTTTTTTTTTTTGGTCTTCGAAGCCTAAGCGACTTCTTTAGATTATATTCGTAAGTTATCTTTCTATCAAATCATTACTTTCAATTTAAAATTTCAGTAATTACAAAATCGGCAGTAAAAGAAATCCACACTGTACATTTTATTTTTTTGAACTCGTCAGACGTTTTTAATCGTTCTTTAAGAACAACATATTTGATTTTGAAGCTAAAGCCGAGTTTTTAAAATCATACATACGCTCTAATTTAGCATTTTACAGTAATTAACAATACTTAAGTTTAGATTATCGTCAGTAACTTTTTTTTAAGTGAAGTAGATAAAATTTACCTCTACCATTATTTATCAACATATTATTCCTTATTAAGAAAAGGCATGCTTCGATGTTTAAATGAATTTGCATGAAAAAATATCGAGTAAATTATAACTTTTAAATTTACAATAAAGTTTATCTGAGATGACTCAATTTTTCCGACACATCTCAAATCTCAGGATATAGATTTTTTTATGATTGAAGTTAAAAATCATCGTAAATAAATCGTAAATTTAAAAAAAAATACAGCACGTAGCTGTTTCAAGACTGAAATAGAACCTCTTCATCAGTGCAAAAAGCTCAGCACACAACATAAAAGCAGTGAGAGAAATGAGCTTCACTGCCAGTAATCCGGAATATATAAAATAGGTCAACCAACAGAAACTTTCTACAAGACCCAACCCAATCAGCACACTACAAATCAGCCCCGGAATCAGCGACTCATCACTCATGAGTTCGATACCTAACCAATTTTGTTACCTTGGTCCATGAATTTTTAGTACGCGTCTACAATGGGTTCTCTTTTCCTCAAAAAATATATGTGAGGTTTTGAAACAGTTGTTTTAACTGATGAAAAAGAGTATTTGAAATAATTTAAAGTGGAAGCTCAGGAAAAGTGAACATCGAAATCAATACTAGCTAGACGGAAACAGATCCGTTAATTCCGGTGAATCTTTGCGTTGCCTACCATAGTTTTGAAAGATGTATTTGCAAATTTAAATGCTAAAATAAAATATTATTTCCTTTTATTAGTCAACTATAACAAAATAATAATAAATGATGATTTTATAAGTGAAGGGTTTTGGAGGATGAAGGGGCAATGTTACATTTTTTTTAAAAATACACTCTGGACAGTGGTACGCAATGGATATAGGTAAGCAAATAAACCTTGCTACATCAAAAAGTAGATGTCATTAGACCAACTTCATACTATGAAGTTGCTCACTATGAAGTTGGCTAAAAACTGCAACAACTGCAGCAAGAAAATTTTGAACTTTAATTGCTCGCAATTTCGGTTTTGTCACATAACCCCTTTATTTCCCAAGCCCTTCAATTTAAAACAAAATGCATCAAACTTCTAGCTTTTTTGTTTTAAATGGAAGAAAAAATTCGTATGGAGTAATTTTAGCTCTTTATGGTAAACACACTCTCTAACTTTAGAGAAAGGAGGCTTAAGAAATTAGTTTACATAAAGCGTAAACAAACAATGTCACAAAATTTTGACCATAGAATGGAAACGGAATGCATCATTTTGCAATAGGTAGCATCCCAAGTAGTATCAACTCATCGGATTTTGCTCGGCCGATCATCGAACTCCTCGTAAGCTGATCCCGTAACTCGCGATGACATCGTTTCGATCAGTATCCGAGCACGGTTTTCGATGAGCTACTTTTCATCGGAAAGTGATAGCCTTCCGATCAACTTTCCCGATGAAAATAAGCCGAGCTTATATTCCATCGGAAAACGATATGCTTCCGATCAAGTTGCCCGAAGAAAATTAGCCGAGCTATATTTCATCGGAAAACTATATCCTTCCGATCAAATTTCCCGATGAAAATATGCCGAGCTGTATTCCATCGGGAAACAATATCGGTTCGATCAAATTTCCCGATGAAAATTAGCCGAGCTATGTTTCATCGGAAAACTATATACTTTCGATCAAATTTCCCGATAAAAATATGCCAAGCTACAGATTTCATCGGAAAGAGGTCGTAATGATCAAATTTTGCGATGTCCCAATCTCAAATTTTTATTGAATATGCAGTGTTGGTCTCATTAATCGTTGACTTGGTGGCATGGTGGTAGAGCGTCGGCTTTCCGCGCCGATAACCCGGGTTCGATCCTTCAGTCGAGATGTCGATTTTCGAGATGCGGAGAATCCTCGGCGCCCATGTCGTATGATTATGCGGCATATAAAAGATCCCTTCGGGGTATTCGTTTGGCTTTGAATATCCCTAGGCAAAATTAAATCCTAGTGCTCTTTCGCATCAAAAAGAGCCCAGGTGTGGCGGCAACTGGGCAATCTATTTTGATCCAAAATTCATCGCCACGGAACTACACTGCTCGTATATTGATCCAACTCTCATCGTATTTTGATCAAAAATTCATCGCCACGGAGCTACACTGCTCGTATATTGATCCAACTCTCATCGTATTTTCATCCAAAATTGATCCTTAATTCAACGCCACGAGCTACACTGCTCGTATATTGATCTAAATCACATCGTACTTTCATCCTAAAATGATCCTAAATTCATCGGCAAAGGAACTGCACTGCTGGTAAATTGCTCCAAATCTCATCGTATTTCGAGCAAAACTCATCGGATTTTGCTGCTCGGATTCTGTTTGACCGATGAGACATATTGGAGCAATTCCCGATGAGAACTCATCGGAATCCGATCATCGGCCGATGAGAATTTCATCGGGTTTCGATGAATGGCCGATCATCCGCCGATGAGATTATGCTGCTAGGGATCAGAGAGATCAGTAAGAAGGTAAAAACTTTAATGATCTCAGTTAAGAAATTAATTTTCTCTCTTATTCTACCAATTTTTAAAAGAAACTGTTTCCGCCTCAAGGTCATGCGCCATCTCTCCGCGATTAAGTTTTAATAGCTTTTTTTTTTTTTTTTTTTTTGGCAAAAACTAATAACAGTCGATAAATTAGCATTAGTTTTGTATTTTTTCCTGTTGAGGAAACACAAAAGGTGAACTGGAAAGAGGACATGCCCAGCATCATGATCATCTTCTACTACGTTTTTAATACTTTCAAAGCACATTTACATTTGGAAAAAACTTCCGTAGCTATAGTGAAGATTTATTGCTAGTTAACTTCGTTAAATAGCGTTAAAGTCAGAATAAACAAAATATATTATTTTGTTACTACTTTATACAGCTGACGATGAAAATTATAATTGAACTATGGGTCACAAATGCTAAAAACTTGAGAAAAGGTCCGCTCAAAGACTACAATAATCAACGAGAAATAAGTTCAGAAGAAGTAAAAATATTATGTTAGCAACTAAACCTAGGTAAATATTTATCAGAATTTCTGTTTCAACAAGCCTAATTATGAGTCAAAAGACATATTTGCGAAGGAGTTAATTAGAAGTGAAAATATTGCTAGAAACTCTAAGTTTGAAGTAACTATATCTGTCACACAAGCAATATTTACATTATGAAGTTTCATTTTCAGTTTTAATTAGACGAGCAAACATGTTCGTAACTAACGAACTTGAAACACAAATTACTATGCTTTGACAAATTTGAAAAACAAAAAATAATCTGATGTAATAACAAGTAACGTGAATAAAAATATCAATTTCTTGCTTTTCAACATATGTTTTTTTATGGAGATAAAAACTATGTTATTTCATTTATCTTAAATTAAAATTCATTTTCAAAGGTTCTTTTTTTAGGAAAAATATCTTATTAGCATAATATTTTAAAACAACGCTTCATTAGTTTTACATGATACTAGCTGACCCGGCCACGCGTTGCTCTGGCTAAGGTCTGGGTTAAACTATAATGTTTCAATAGAAACGAAAAACTTTATTACCGTTATAGAGATAATCACTCTAAATTTTATATTACACAGGTAAAAGTTCACAAATTACAGTAAAAACTTTTTTATTACAATACAATTGAAATACAAAATCACAAAAAAATGAATATTGTAAAACTTAAAAACCCGAAAAGGTACAATATTTACGAAACAGTCGAATTTTGAATCGCAAACTATGAGGTGCATATTTATGTTACAAAGTAATGTGACTGTAAAAATAGTGTGTATAGAAATAATTTTAATCTTCGCACCTAAATAAAAGATATTAAAAGAAAAGGTTTACTGTTATTTGCGAATTTTACCTGTGTAGAATTGAAAATTAGAGTGATTTAGTTAAAAATTTTATATACTGAGCGAACTACCGTACTACCTACGGTTATAAATGTGCAAATTGTCGTCCAAGAATACATTTGTATTTACTAAGGAAAAAAAATAAAAAAATAAAAAATAAGCTATAATAGTAATAATTTGAAAACTTATGAATGCAGAGAGGTACGTTTAGAAAATACAATTCTGAGCAAAATCACTCTAAATTTTAATATTACCCAGGTAAAAGTTCACAAATTACAGTAAAACCTTTTTTTATTACAATACAATTGAAATACAACATCACTAAACAATGAATATTGTATAACTTAAAAACCCGAAAATGTACGATATTTACGAAACAGTCGAATTTTGAATCGCAAACTATGAGGTGTATATTTATGTTATAAAGCAATGTGACGGTAAAAAGTGTGTGTATAGAAATAATTTTAATCTTCGCACCATAAAACAGTACATTTTCCCTCCTAAGAATTTGTTTTTTGAATAGTAAATACCAAATGTATTGTTGAACGATAATTTGCAAATTTATTACTGCAGATGGATACGCTTAGCAAAAACAATTCTGAACTAAATCACTAAAAATTTAAATATTACATAGGTAAAAGATCACATAATGCAGTGAGCCTTTCTTTGTCTAAATACACCTGACATAAAAATCACTAAACAATATGAATATTTTATAACTCAAAGCTCGAAAAAGGTATGATATTTTTCACTAAAATAATTTTCCTAAAAATATATTTGTACCTAAACATGAGTGAAAAATGTTTTTAAAACATACAAAATAGCATATGTTACGTATCTAAACTGCTTTAATAAATTGAATTAAGTAAAGGAGAAGTAAGCAAATAATACTTTTCCGAATATTGATTTAATAATACTTACACGCACAATTTAAAGGAAGAGATTTGGGACGAATATGCCAGAAACCGATTCGACATCCTTGATCGTTCTCACTATTGCTTTTTTGCTTCCGAAGCAACTGACAACCCAGCAGCAGATTTTATCTTATAGAAGCTAAGAATACAGAAAAGCTGGTAGCTAAATAGATAATTTGCAATAAAAAATATATTGCCGTCCTAAATTGAGATAAAAACTATCCTATCATTTAAATTGGACCTAACTGAAACTGCGTGCAAAATTTGGTTAAAATCGGTTTAGTAGCTGAGGAGTCCATTGGCCACAAACACAGGGACATGCAATTTTTATATATTAAAATACAATAGAAGTAACAAGAACAGCCACTTAAATGCAGTCCAGGAGCTATCCCACCAAGCGCTTTCCACCTCTCAGCCTCAGAGGCGTAAAAACTCTTAAGTGACAATCGTTTCTGACAGCTTATCACTTTTAAATTTTAAGGGAAGTAACGCGTTTGTTTATAATTTACTTCACAAAAAAGTCAAATAACACTTAACGCACCGCTAACTTACAACCTGTTTACGGCGCTCCGGAAGCTGCCAGAACGTGTGCTTTATGTCGCTCAGCCATGGAGGTGTCAAAAAAGGCTTAGCCAAGAATACAGGAAAGCTGGTAGCTAAATAGATAATTTGCAATAAAAAATATATTGCGGTCCTAAATTGAGATAAAAACTATCCTATCATTTAAGTTGGACCAAACTGAAACTGCGTGCAAAATTTGGTTAAAATCGGTTCAGTAACTGAGGAGTCCATTGGCCACAAACACAGGGACACGTAATTTTTATATATTAAGATTTTCAACTTGTCAATTAAGAAATACATTTAGTTTCAAAATGTTTAAAAATATCCGTGATCATAAAAAGGAGATTGATTATTTTCAGAGGAAAAATTAATTTTCTCAATTATTATGCTGTGCTTGTCTGAATTGGCATATGGACACATTCGTTTGCTCTTTGATTCAATACTTAAGGTTAACTTTGCAATTAACATGTGTAAAAAATGTATACGCTGACATTTCTGCTTCATATGACAACGATTTAGTTATACAATAACAAAGTTGATTGTTTTACACCCCAAATTGTAACTTTAAAGACAGTCATGTATATATTACGATTATAGTGTGAATGATGGGTTAACCTGTCTTTAACTGGTTTAAGCTGGGATTAGTCTGGCTTCATAGGTAAAGCCAGAAGAATTCCTAATACTTCCCCCTTTAACCGACTAAAACTGGGTCAAACCAGCCGCAGTCACTTAAAGCGAGCTTTAACCGGTTAAAGATAGATTTGCCCATCAGTTTTTAATCCCTTAAACCTAGCTGTGCCCTGCTAAAGCGAGAATTAGCCAGGCTTTACGGAGAAAGCTCGAAAAGTTCCCAATACTTCGACCTGTAATTGGTTGAAACTGACTCTAATCAATCCTAGTCGGTAAAAGCTGAATTTTCCCATTCATCGAACTTTAGTCGTAACATATAGACTTGGAGCTTCATGAACAGAAGGGTTTTTTGTATATGAATATAGCTTATTTTAAAATTATCTAAACATATGCAGGATGAATAAGCCGTTGAAATATTATGTGCTATTAGAATATCATAAACTATTGATGTTCATATTGTTTTGCTAGGTTCTTTTCTTCTATTCCTCTAAATGTTATTTAACCATTTAACTTTAAAAAATATTTTTGGAAAAAAAAAAATAGAACCGACTTCAGTTGGGAATTGCTCTAAAAAGTAAAAAATAATTTTTTTCTTTGAACACCATCGAAACTACTTTTAAACATAAGTTTTGAAGTCTGCGCAAAAACAATAGGTAAAATGATATTTAACCATATTTTGCCAACATTTTTTCAAAGAAACCATTGAAAATTAAAAGCAGAATATTTGTACCATTACACGAATGTGTGGTTATCAATGAAATGAATCCGTTAAAATTTATATTTATAATTGAGTTGTAGTTGCGTATAATTCTATACATTGTTTTTGCGCCGACTTCAAAACTTATGTTTAAAAGTAGTTTCGATGGTGTTCAAAGAAAAAAATTATTTTTTACTTTTTAGAGCAATTCCCAACTGAAGTCGGTTCTATTTTTTTTTTCCAAAAATATTTTATTTCATTCTTTTTAGTGTAAATGCACTTAAAATAATCAAAATATAGTTCAAATGCAGCTGTTCGAGTCTATGCAGCTGTTCGAAAAACTTGCAGACCTGGACTCGATCTCATTCCATCAGGAATTTCAAACCGACGCTTTTAACCACTTGACCATCGGGTCGCTCAGTAAAGTAAGGATTTACGATAGCGCATATTGTTTTAAAATAACATGAAATTTTAGTTTTTCGATCATAACTTTTTTTCTAGTGAACAAATATCGTCATATGAGTACATGGTACCATAGGCGGACTTACGGGGGTGCCAGGGGGTGCCAGGGGGTGCGCCGCACCTCTACATTTTTGGTTGGGTTTTGAAAATAATGAAATTAAGTACAATTCGCCAAAAAATGCAGTTGGAAAAGAACATTACAATTCAGTGCTGTATTAACGAATGAGTGTATACTCCGTAATTGGGTATTTATTGGTACCACAGACTAAAAATGAATAGACCGCGCATCTCCCGATGAAACAGTGGATGTCAGTAGCGCTAAGATATATCACGTGATTTACAACGAAATCCTCTCTTTCTCGCTGACGATCTGGCGCGTTAAAATTTTTGGCGATCATTTGCAAGCTGTTGGTAGGTAAATGCTTCCTTGCGCTTTCCGATCGCTCGATCATTCAGATAGCTTCGCGAGACATTTGCTTGTTTGCTGCTTGCAAGTTCCATCTCCGACAAACAATCCATGACACGAAATAGAAAAATAGAATTTTCTACGTGTTTCAAATTAGGTTTCAAAAGTTTTTTTTCTTTTTTTCGGGGGGGGGGGATGCACCAAGTATAGTTTCAAAAGCGATTTCAAGACTTAAATTTTGAAGGTTTTGAGCGATATTTAAAAAGAGCAACTTTTATCAAAAATCCAGGGTGATATGCATTATTGTTTGAAAACAGGCAACATGCCGGAACTCTCCCCACCCCCCACCCCCACACACAAAGAGAGATAAAAATTCTGACGGATCTTATACCAGCATTTGTCAAAGGGTGTTTTTATTTTAACACAAGCATCTATTTACCTTTTAATTTTTCGTAAAATATACCACTTTCATTAAAATCCTTAATGAACATGTACTTCGAAAAGAAAAAATTTGCTCAAATATTAGTCCTTAAAATCTATATTTAGAATATTAATTTGTATGTAATATTCATAACGATATCCCACGAGAAAGGGACATTTCTCAAAATAGTTTTGAAATCCTCTCTCGATCTGTAATAAATACCAAAATTGGCTAAACTTTCATCAGGTGGTAGGCACTGCCCCCCATATGGGGGGAGGCGGGGGGGGGGGGCTCAAGCCCTCTCTTAGAAACTAGAATTCTCTAACTTTTAGTACAATTTGTTCAAAAAAAAATCATAACTTTTTCAACCATCAATCAATAAGTAACTAAAAAGGCCAAAATTAAATAACTTTAATCTTCACTGAAACTTCTTTACAGGAACAAAATACCCTGCTAAGCTGTTGGAAAACTATCTGAGACTCCCCCCCCCCCCTTCGCCCGAAATTGCGAGAAATAATCTTTAAAAAAGCCGTTGCTTTACGTATGTACAAACAATTGATAATTAGTTACACATAGTTCAGTAGAGAATGAATAAAAAAACATCATAAGTAGGGGAGGTGATTTTTTAAAAATGCAATTTTTGAGACATGCCCTTTCATTCTGCTTGTGCGGTATAAGGTCATACCGACAGATGAATAGTGCAAAAAGGTCGAATTACGAAAAATAGAGTATTTCACTTTTGCTGTAACTTTTTCCAGAAAGAAAGGGCAAATACTTCTAATTGAATAAAATGTTTAAATGGTAATTTAATGGCATTTAAATCAAGGCTTTACATTCCCCACAAACTATGCAAAAACATTAATTTGTTGAAATAGAACTTATTGAAGTCACAAATTTACACTATCGATGAGGATATGGATTTCTATACATTCTGTGTGATCAAAGATAGCAAGCGAAAACGCTCAACTAAAATTGTTAATATTGTTCATAAAATGTTACTCGCCAAAAAAGTGATAAAAATCTTTTTAACTCTATTTTTAACAATTAAAGCAATAGTTTAGAAAATAACTGAGATATTATTACAGACTAAACTTACCTATGGAATGTTATTGGTCCTCCCTTGACCGATTTTTCTTTGCATCCAAATGCACAACATTTAGAAACAATTTTATCTCAAAACAGCAGTTCATCTCCATAGAAGTGCATGCTATGATCCGCTGCGGTGGTTGTAGATCACGTGGTTAAAGCCAGGTAGGTTCTGGCGGCGGAAAGGTTGCCATATACTCTCTCTATGTATCTTAACTCTGTGATTGGTACATCATTACAACTTTTACTTTGAAACTACCATGGCGAAATTAAAAAAAAAAAAAAACGTGACTATTGTAATAACT
>JAXGGA010019234.1:0-20457 GCA_038373865.1 Uloborus plumipes
TGGTGCATCGGACCAAGCGTTCAGAAATGCAACATTTTAATTCATGGTGCAACATAAGTATAGAATTGTATAATTATTGAATTGAAATATATTTTTGTAACACCATATGATGATTTTTTTCAAATGATAAATAAATTTTTGCACCTGAATTAAAATGGGGGTTTTTTGTTTTTAACTGCATTTTGGTATAATTTCATTATTCAGCCTATTGGGATTTATTTTGTGATTTTATTTATGTTAAAATGGCTCCTCGTAAAAATAGACAATCGAGGGAGAGGGAATTAAATGACCTCTCATTATCTCTTTCTACAATGGTAAACAATGAAGATAATGAAATTAGAAAACAAAGTTCTTCAAAATCATTCCAATTTACCATACAAAATTTTACTGGAGAACTAGACAATGTAGACTGGTTTATTAGTCAGGTAACAGAATTAAGTAGACTTAATGGATGGAGTGATGAAGTCACCCTTTGCTTTTTAAAAAGTAAATTAGGAGGTATAGCTCAGAAGTACTATGCGAGCTCACCATCTTGCGCTAACATTAAGACTTTTGCCGAGGCATGTGACAAATTGAGGAATTATTTCAAATGTCAGGAAAGTGCAGCGAGTAATTTGTTGGCTTTTCAATCTATTAAATTGCTTGATGGAGAAACCATTCAAAATTTGGCGTACAGATTGGAGGTCATGGCACATAAAGTGTACCCCTTCATCACAGATAGCAAAGCCTTGTCACAGATTAAGTCAATTCAATTTTTGGCTGCGCTACCCATTACTTTAAAAGAAAAGGTTATAGGCGAGCCGACTGACAATTTTGAAGCATTGGTTCAAAAGACCCAACATGTTGCAACTCTGCAACAAGCTCTTTTTCAATCTAATGTTATGACTTGTGCTGCGACCAGTGCGACTTGTGCTGCGACTTGTGCCGATGTAAACCAGACGATGGAATAAACCATGTTAACCCCATGTGGTGAGTTTGTTTTTTTTTAAGATGTATTCTTGCATTTTCTGAACGCCGCGCTTTTGGGCATTTCACTCCAATGCAATGTACTGTTGTTTTTTTTTTTTTGTGTCGTGTTTAATTGCGGAATGTTAAGTGAGCAATTTTTTACTGTTCGAGAATTTAACTTTATAATTTGTTTTTCATCTAGTCTTATAATAATGTTTTGTAGATTTTGTTTTAAGCACTAACGATCACGCGGCCTAATGTATTCATTTTCAAAATTTAAGGTTCTTTGCTCACTGCATTCCAGATGAGGTTGTTTCTTTAGGAATTGGAGCAATGCTCGAAGCTATTTTTTCCTTTTCAGCAGGATATTTATCTTTTTTCTTTCAGCAGAAATAATGGGGAATTTCAGTTTTAATTATGTTTTTAAATTATTTTAGGAGGTAAATTATTGAAGATTATAGGATGATTATTACATTTAATTAACTTTTTAACTCACTACACCACAATTGTATTTTCAAATTAAGCAAAAAAAAAAAAAAAAATCTATTTTTTGAATCCAAGTTACCAGACTACTATTTTAAAGGTTAGACTCTGAAGCGCTCTAGGACACTCGTTCTAACTCCCGAAATATTTCGAATTTCTGTCCGCAATTTTTACAGTATATTCTCAAAGCATTGTACTTTCAAGCTAAGCAAAAAAAAAAAAAAAATTCGATTTTCTGAACCCAAGTTATCAGACTACTACCTTAAACTGGTTCCGTCCAGCGATCTATTTATAGATCACCTCTTGTCAGACCCCTCACTGAAAAAAATACATTTTTATCATTCCTCTTCTTGTAGAAAAAATTACAACGTTAAGGAGGCGCAAAAAAGCAGGGATACTGCAGACACGTGTTTCGGCGTTACAAGGAACGCCGATATCAATGTGAAAAATTGGGAGCTGATGGATGCACAGATATCCGACAAAAGCACCAGGTACAGAAGCGAACAGCTTAAAAAGCAAACAAAGCGGATTACCCGAACACCAATAAGAAAAATTTTAAGTAAAGAAAGATCCAATGGGAAAATAAAGATTGAACCGAAACTTTCTATCACGTACGAAAAGAAAAGAAAGAATTCGATTGGCGGAACGATAAGCCAAAAGGCTTAAAGGCGTTTTTTGTAAAGCCGAAATACGTGTATGCAGTATCCCTGCTTATTTGTGCCTCCTTAAGGTTGTAATTGTCTCTACATCAATAGCATAAAGGTATTGTAAAACTTCATTCCTCTTTTTATTGGCTTGTTTCCTTACGCATGTGATTACACCCCTGAATAACTTTTGAACATTTTTTCCCCTGCACAGTCTAGCAGGTAACATCTGAAGTTCGTCATGTTGCAGGTTCATTGTGCAGTTTTCAATTGTACGACGGAAGTTTTTAAAGTATGTTAAAAACAATTTTTAGCTGGTTTTAATTTTACAAAAACTTTATTCTTAATTTACAAAATTGGTATTTTCAAAAATAAAATTCGGGGAAAGTTTCGTACTTTTTTATTTTTTTTACCAGAAAAGCCCAGTTATCTATTTATAAATCATCTATTATTTCAACTACAAAATACTGTAAGGGCCCTGCTCCACATCAGCGGAAAACGCGACCGAAACTGAAGGCAGAAACCGAAAATATGGGTACTTTCCATAGAAACACTATTTCCTCCATTTTACGTTTCTGCTTTACGCTCGCGTTTTCCGCTGATGTGGTTCAGGGCCCTAAGTGAATAAAATTTTATCTTTACTCTATTTATGAAGCATAAAATGTAATTTAAAAAGATTTTTCAAAAATTTTCATTTCAAAGTATTTTGGAAGCTAACGGGTTAACACTACACCCGTTAAATCTTAACGTCGGAGACATGGCTTGAGACCTTGAGGCGACACGGGTAACTACATTTTAAAATACGTAGAATCAGTGAGAAAACTAATTTTTTACTTACTTAGTTCATTAAAGTTTTCACTGGCTCCATGCTCTCTCTGATGCTACCTATTACAAATGAAGCGGTCCGTTTCTGCTTTAAGAGTCAACCGCCATCCGTTGTCAAGCTTTATCTCCAAGACGTTGGGCCAGCCGTTCTTTCAAACGACTCCACAATACAAGTGGTCGGCAATTTAAGCACTTGCTGTGAGTTTTTCACTAAACAATAACAATAAACTTTGGTACCGTTCATTAACGTTACTAAACACTGTTGTAAGTTCAGATTAAAGTTTTAATGCTCCTCTTGTATGTCTATTAATCCAATGTTCCTGTGTAACTGTTGGTTGTCTGAATAGGTTGTGTGTGTGAGTACGTGCGTAGCAGACATTCATTATCATTTACTAGCAAAAAAATTAAAAAATCTAGTGCACAAATACTAATTTCTACAGAATGAAGGAGTTGGTAGACGTCTAATACATATTCTCTTCATATGACATTCGGATTGAATATATCTTTAGAACTAATAATAATTCCTCGAAAAAAAGTATTTAAGTTTGTACGGACATGACACACGCAAAAGTATCGTTCGAAAAAAAGAACATTGGGTCTTAATTGTATTATTCACATAAAACTTGATAATATTGCTCATTAATTTCTTTGGATTATAGGATTTGACAGATAGATACTGATTAACTGACATACATATTTAATTGTCTTAACTTTAATTATCGTTTCAATTAAAAACGATTCGTTTGTGCTATTATTTTTTATAAAATGACGAAAAGTCTTTTCGAAAGCATTGTTTAAGATAACTGCTTTGCTTTTGATGAAACTTTAATTTGGATCAATAAGGTCATTTATTTGCGAAAATTACGGTACAAACTGAAAACCTATATGCTTTAACACTTTAGTGAACATTTTCAACGAAAGACTAGCATTACATGTTTTCGAAAACTTTTAAAGTATTTTTTTAGATAAATTTCGTAAGAAGTATTCATTTCTAAAACAAAATATAGAAAGGAGAATTTGTTCAGAAAAGTATAAGAAACGTACTATTTCAATGGGAATTTTATTTTTATTTTTTTTGTTGATGCATTGCTCAAAAGTATCGTATTAAAACGACAATCTGTCCAATTAGGAAAGAAATATGAACAGAAACTCTACAAGAAAATAACCTCCGAAAAGAAATGGGTGCAATACGAGATGCGGGAAATAGCAACCCCTAACAAAGGAGTAAAACCGTTATCCGATTCTATTTTGCTTCCAACTGTCATCTATAAAACATACTTTCGTTTCTCTGTATATTATGTTTCCAGAAGTCATTGAAACACGCGTAATGCTGAAAAGAACTGGATTCGTATCGTATAAAATATGAAGCTTCACGCATATAAATACATAAATATATATATTTATTGTTTGTTTGATTAATATGCAAGATATTTGTACATAAAAGTAATGATATTATTCAATGGTTATTAAAAACAAAGGTAGAAAATATACTATTTTCTTACTTATCTCGAGATTGATTCTTCCACAACAAACATCGAACGCCATATATTATCTTTTGTGGCATTAATGTAACCACAATCTTTTTGTATAACAAAAATCGATTAATTGGAGAAAAATAATTTGATAGTACTGCCATAAAGTTAACAATTTAGCGGGAGATTGAATAATTGGTAGCCAAATTTTAAAGAGGTGGCAGAATAATAAGTAATCTTGCTTCTTCTTCTTTTATTTTTTTTTGAATTACGTAAAAACTAGTTATAGATGGTTAAATGAGTTACAAATGGCTGTTCCCCTTGTATGCGTGTGTGTGATGGTGGTATGTGTGTGTGTGTTCCGGTGCAAATCTTACTTTCACCGTTGTTCGATATTTTCCCTCATAGCCAAATGGAGAACCCATCAAGTAATTATCTCCTTCAAAGTGGTACATTTGCTTACAAAATGAGTTTCCGCTTTTCATGATTATCTTTCTTTTCTTTTCTTTAAGGTTATAAAAAAATCTTTCTGCATTGATGCAGCTTTAAAAACTTAATCAGGAAGAACCGGCGGGGGGGGGGAGATGGGTATTTATGGTGCAAATTTTTGAGATTCGGGATTTTAGAATTTACAATATATGAGATCCAAGAGAAGGAGGTGGGTGGCCGTATCTACTAGGATCCTATGTTTGAAGGCTATTTTGAGACCCAATCCCCAATGACTCACAATCCTTAAAACCATACATTTTATAGATTTAGTTGTTTAAACAAATCCGATTCCCTTTTCTAAATTGATATTAAACTCTTCCCTGCATTCGTGATTTGGCAAAGTGGTATCACTCCACTCGGCTCTCTCCAGTCCTTGTCCTTTCTTAGTGTGAATGTGCTGTGAACGGATGCCCATCCTATAAACGGGTCCCTGTGGCATATGTGTGTACCTTAACGGTACAGTTAAAAAAGTGAAGCAGCGCACCCCAAATTGCCAGTTTAGCTGGCAAAAGACAACAGCAACACAGCATGATTTAAATTACTGTCTGATCTTCTTAGGTAAAACCTTCCGCTTATTTACGCATGCGTCAGGTTTTCTCTGATCTTACCAAAATATGTGTGATAGGTAAGATAACAATAAGGGGAGAATAAGAAGAAGCATTTTGAGCCGTATGTAACGACGTAGAACGATGCCTATTTCAAATACATAGTTTAGTTGAATGTGTTAAAAGGATAGCAAATGCTAGTTTTAAATTGAAAACTTCGAAAAGTTCCCTCAACAACCCATCACCCACCCCCCCTTTAAGTGGAATGGTTCCCTAGCGCTAGGAGTGGTTTTCAAGGCGGACAGTACCACAGCCCCGATTCTAAATTTCAAAAAGTCATTTACATATTTATTGTCACATTGATTTACGAACCAACGCATTTAGTTGGAAATATTTATCTTTACGAAGACTCTGTATTAGAGCAAAGCCCATGACACGCCTAGAATAAAGGGGTCACTTTCTTAATTGGATCAGCATTGAAGATGTGCCCTTCCATTTTAGGTGTGCTATACGTGAGCAAAGAGTAAACACGTTATGAAAATGCCTACGTACTAGTTCTTTAGTTACGGAAAATTCCGCCTTAAATGCAATATGAAAGAAAGCACAGACAATAGAATAGCCATTTCGATATGAAAAGTATTCTAATAATCGGGATATTCCATTATCCGGGATCAAAATATAGCATTCCAACTGTTTGATTTATTGAAAATACATTATATTAAGCGGGACATTCTTTCAGTCGATATTCTAATAACCGGGTTTGATTACGGAAAACTGCCCGCATGTAAGAAAAAAAATCGTACTTCAACCCAACAATACCGGCTCATTTCTATGAAAAAAATACTTTAAGATATATTATTGATATTTATCACATTTACGTTACATTGTGTTCTGATATGACAGAAGTATTGAAATGAATTATGCAAAAAAATCCATAAAAAACTGTGCATCAAGATATGCGAGAAATACCAACCACTAACAAAGAAGCGAAAGTGTTATTTGATTCTACTTCACTTTTCAAACGGCATCTATAAAACATACTTTCATTTTCTTCTCCAGATTCGAGTCCCAAGAGTCAGCGTCTCTACACTTTATATTTATGTGCTAATAAATATGAATTCTAATGCACAGATAAATATAAATTTTTCGAGAAAGTTAACCTTTTGTAGTTTTTAATATATAAAGATGTCTCGTAAATATCTTTCAAAGCTATATTATTCTCAAAACAATGGGGAAACTTCTGAATTGGTATTTTGTGTTTCGTTTATTTCCTATTGAGATAAGATTTGCTGCTTCATATATTCTTAGACTCTGAATAAACTCTTTACATATTAACTTTTCCACGGTAGCAAGTATGTTAGTAAGTCTTTACTCTTGATAATATATATTCGGTAATATGTAGACTTTAAAAATATTTAAAGAACATAATTTTATTTATCTATATCTCTACTAGCACTCACTCACTTTATGGTCCCTCGTACCAACACGTGATTTAACCGACTAAATAGGCCCCTGAACACTGCTTTGTTTTTAGATCCAGACCAGGAACCAAGTAATACATGGTACAGCAACCTCAGTTGTATCGATTTACTGTGACAACGAACATATTTAACGTGCCCCAGTCACCATTAGTGAGCACGGTGGATTTATACCGGCAGGGATCGAACTCGACACTATGATGCGGTTACGAGTCCTATGCCTTCTTGATTACACCATGACGGCCTTTCACAACGAGCACAATGATCAAAACGAGGTTTTTCTCCAAACATCACATAACAGTCAATCCACATTTCATTTCACCCTCCAGGGTCCCCCGTACCTACCAGCTTAGTGGTTTAACCGGGATAGGGCCCTGAAGAGCGCTCTGTTCTTAATTTTGAACCAGAACCTAGGGTCGAGCAAACCATAGGCCCTAGCACCCCCAGAGGTATCGTTTCACTTGGAGGACTTTGTGACCACGACATTTTTAACGCCTCCCAGTCACCATTAATCAAGACGGTGGATCTTTGATCGGCTGGGATCGAACCCGGGTCCTTTCGGACACGAGTCCGATGCCTTACCGATCGGGCCACCACGGCCCTACAGTCAATCCACAGTAACCCACAACTTGCAGCAGCTTACAAAAATTCTTTCGAGTATGCGCCTCAACCTAACATCATAGTGGCATCCCATATTGACGCAACTGCAACTCATGTGATGCGACTTTGATTTCAAGACACAGACTTGTCAATTTTACAGTAATAAACAGTGAAATTGCTAATTTTACTGCAGTAGACTGTAAAACTTCTAGTTTACAGTAATAAACTAAAATTGCTGGTTTCGCAGTTTATTGTTGTGCACTTTACACTTTAAAACTGGAACTTCTGCTGCCAGTATTATGCTGTTGTTTTTACAGTATATTACAGCTTATTTTATGATAATATTTCTAATTTTACTGTAATAAACTGTAAAATTGTTAGTTTAAGTGAATAACCAAAATTGCTTGTTTTACAGTGATAATTGAAAAGTAGCTGATTTTACAGTTTATTACTGCGCTTTTACAGTTTAAAACTGGAGCCTCTGCTGCCAGTCAAACAACAGCTGTAAAAACCTAAAAACACCACGTTTTTTTGCAGTGCATTCAAACAAAAAATCAACCAATACTATTGATAGGTAATGAAAGTTACCTTATAAAGTCTTTTTATTGTGTCAAGCAGAAAGTGAATGATGCATTGTACATTATAAGAACATCCAAGGTTTAGTTTCGTTAAGTTTTACTATGCTTATTTTTTAAAACTTTTCATAAATTATTTCTTAAATAGCTATTGATATTTGAACTTTTTTCAACGTTAATTTTGTCGTTTCAAAAGTTAATTTTGTCGAATAATGCATGACTTGGCAAAATTCTATTTCAGTACTGCATGTTCCACAGAACATAAAATATTTGAAAGCGTATAAAGAATTCTTATAGCCTTATTAGCCCGCTTCAGAAAGAAGGATAACTTCATATTCTCAAGAAAAATGCAAAGTTTCCCCGAAGTTTTTACTTTTAAATACATTAATGGCATATGTACAGTTTTTGTCGCCCGAACTGGAAACTTTTTCCATTTCAGAAAGTATTCAAAGACATAATTTCCGGTTTTCGGATTCTTAAACATCCGGTTATGTAAAACTCTTTTACTTCCTTTCTGTATTTTCTGCTCGATTACACTCTTGAGGTGACAATTTCTAGCAGTTTAATGAGGCTCAAAAACTTCTGCCCTAAAAGTTTCCGACTTTTTTTTTTCCTTCACCGTTTTATCAAATAATTTCCAAATTATTAAGTTCATTGTAGCAATATCCTACAACAATTTTCGGCACTTAATATTCACTGCGGCTTTGGCATACCGGAAATAAAACAACACAAAAGTGTAAAAAGTCGAAAATAAAAGTAAATTAATTTTAGGGAAGAGAAAATTTAAACGATGTTAATAGAAAGTAATTAAGCATTGTACAAAGACCGCGAACTTTTTATTCCTTGGACTTAACATTTTCGCTTCAAGAAATTTTAATTACTTTTCCTAATGCTTGGCTTTAATGGAAAAGTCTAAGAAAGTGTTAAAAGATGCGAAACACATTGTTGTTGGTTTAATAACAGTTTCATTATTTTATTTTCTTGTTACTTAATAAACATAGAGTGAAACGAAAAAACAATTTAACAAGTATAAATTGTTTTCGAAAGAAAAATCTATATTTTATTTATTCCTCGCGTTGAGATTGCTTTTATCAAAGGTTAAACTTTAAAGTCATTTCTTGGAAAAAGAAAATTCTCTCACCTTGCTACTGTGTTAGTAATTAGTCTTGCATTGGTTTTAACCCTTCCCAGCTAACTATATTGGTGTTCTATAGAACAATTGTTAGCTTTTTATGTACACTGTTAAAAATGTTCCTAAAATTTTACGGTAAAAATTACTGCCATTCTCATGTTGCCAGTAACTTTTACTCTAAAATCTTTTTACTGTAAAATTTTATTGTAGAAGAAACATGAGTCAAAAAGCGCGAAATGCGAGTATCGGGAAGTGAACCCGGGACCCCATATGCGCACATTGCTGTTCTATTCACCCTACCAAATATGAAATATCAGGAGAGTGGAAAAAAGGGTGTTATCTGCAGTTCTCACTAAGTCACGTGATGTATCCATCGCCGCTGCAAATACTCTTTTTGTCTCTGTACAATTTACTGTAAAAAAATTCTGTACCGTGAGCACTACAAGGTACAGTAACATTTCAAAGTTTTTTACAAGTTTTCTGAATTTTTAACAGTGTACACATAAATGATACGGATATTTACCGTTGTATAATGTATACAATACACCAGCTGACAAATATGCATTCTTGAGAAACACATTTGCATAGATGTAAGGTAAGGTCTTTTAGATATGAGGGTGAAATCGTGAACAAGGCAACCGACTCGAAATGTGAAGATTCCTGGTTTAAAGCTATACGCCGCAAAACACATACTGAGTACATGATCGTTAAAGCTGAAGTTCCGAAAGTCTGTGGAGGATCGCTAGCAGTTACCGTGGGGGCAGAGTTGCTGAAGACTTAAACCTTTTGCAGAGTTTTGATTAAATTTGAAAGGTGGTTCCGTCAGGTAAAGGCGAAATCTACCCGGTTTCACAGGAGTCACTTTCACTTACTTTAAACCTTCCTCGCTAGCTAAAGAAACTTAGGTCACCCGAGTGGATTTTTGAAAACAACAATAGGTTTTTTAAGGTAATAGAAAGAAATAGAGCGAAAAAAAAAAAGACATCCTTTCTCTGAGAGGAAGAATTTAACCTTTTAAAAATAAATAATAATCAATAAGTTTGCACTAAAAACATATGCACTTAATTGATTAACGTTAGTTTCAGTTAGTTTTACACTTTAAAATTATAGTATCAGCTGAAACAAATTATACTTGAAGTTATTCATTCCTAAAGCAAAGAAAATATTTAACTGCTTTTAATTTTCAAAGAACCTTTTTGTTAACATTTTTTTCAGTGTTTGATTAGTGGTCTTCAACACATTCAAGCGTCATCAAATACAAAAAAAAAGAGTTTTCTTAACTGTCCTTTTCGTTAGCCATCTCGTTAACTTTTTCTGCTTTTTAGCTAACCTTTTCGTCAACCGTCAAAGTACATTTTTACTAGCATTGTTTCCTATTTACTTTTCTATTTCATATTTTCAAATTAATTTCCTTTTGGAATTATAATGACAGTGAAATTTAATTGTATATAATTGTAACTTTAGTTTTGACTTTGTTGTTAATGAATGATTGGCGAGACAACTGGCCATCGTAGGCGGCTACTACTAACATAGAGAATAAATATTCCTATTTTGGATATTTAACCCTTCACTGCACGGTGTGCCAGATCTGGCACAAACCAAATAAACCCTCATATATTCCTATGATTTTTAAATGCAGTTAAACTGAGCTTTGTGCCCCTTCTGGAACATTGCTATAACAGTTTAGTGTGATTTTTATGCACTATTTAGTTGCACTAGTCTAGATATTACAGTTGTTGCTTTTGAAAGAAAGAGTGTCTGCATTTCCGTTAGAAGTGTGCTTAGTCATTATTTCCTTTGTTCTAAAAATGTTTAAATACACTTAGTGGAAAATT
This sequence comes from Uloborus plumipes, assembly GCA_038373865.1. Taxonomy (NCBI): domain Eukaryota; kingdom Metazoa; phylum Arthropoda; class Arachnida; order Araneae; family Uloboridae; genus Uloborus; species Uloborus plumipes. The sequence continues at coordinate 11,027 of JAXGGA010019234.1, forward strand.
TGTTTATACCACTTATGGCACAAAACACATTGTAGATTATTACACTTATCGGTATACAAAGCATATGCTATGTGTTTTGTGCCATATATAGAACAAAGAATAAAAACATCATTTTTGGTGCACATTTTTAAGATTAATTTTTTTCTTCATTTTTCCTGAACTCAGGGCTATTTAAAAGGTAACAAATGATTTTTTTCATGAAAATATAAAAAATCGTGCAGTGAAGGGTTAACCATCATATTCTCTACACTGTAAAAAATTCATTTTGTTTTGACAGAATAATACAGTAAATTTTATAGTAATAAACTATAAAAATTGCTAATTTCATAGTACTAAACTGTCGCGTTGCTAATTGTACAGTGATAAACTGTAAAAGTGTTAATTTTAGTTTATTATCGTGCATTTTACAGTTTTCCACTGGAGCCTTTGCGGCCAATATTTACATTTTACAACAATAAACTGTAAAATTGCTAACTTTGCAGTAAGAAACTATAAAATTAGCAATTTTACGGCTTATCACTGTGCATTTTACAGTTTTAAATCGGAAATTCGGCTGCTAGTATTATACTGTGAATGCAAGTTCATTTTTTGCAGTATTAAAAACAGCATTAAAAAGTTATCCCTTTCACAAACTCATTTATTTAATAACGCCCAGAAGTACCAAAAGTTCTTATCCCCAAAATATATTCGAACCCTAATGCATTTTACACATTATCTACAATGTTCTTCAAACCTGCAACACAACACAGGCCACCTTCTCCCTTTTTCCTGTTATCTGCGAGTTAACGCCTAATACAAGTTAAAAATATTAATTCACGCAAGCGATAAGAACCTATCAACATCGTCATTCTGCAAAACCGCATACACACGGGCAAAGTTGAAATCTTCTCTTTTAACACTTTTGGCACTGGTGCAGGCCTGCAATCTAACTCGGCCCAGCCCACCCGGGTGCATTTGACTCATTAATCTTCATTCGTTTTAATCAGGGTAAACACCCCGTTAAGTTCTGCCCACCCTTTGGTGCCTTCCTTTGAATGCAAACGATTCTGCTCTCGACTATCGGCTTCGCCTCTTCTCTCTGCAAAAGTTCCCTTTTGCGAAATTTCATAGACACAAAGGAGGACAGTGGTATTTCATTGGTTATCGGAGTATCGCTTTTAATCACGTGCTCAGGGAAGATAAGTGCGTTTCGAGCAGACATGTTTGGTCAACTGGAAAAACGTTAATTCTTGGTAGTAAGAAAATTAGCGACGTTAAAATTTAAGGGGGGAGGGTGACATTTCTTTTCTAAAAAAGCTAGGTGTTAATTTTAAATTATTCAGGCATAGATTGTAACAGATAAGTAAGGTAATTGTGATTATACGTACATTACAGAAGTCATATGAAATACTTCAAATTGTGTTAAAAAAATAACTGAAATGTTGCAAAATTTCTAGAAGCAAAACAAGCACAAAAATGTTTAGCAGTTATGAACGAATATCAAAAAAATGAAGTAGTACTACCAAAGTGTACAATTATACGAAAGGAAATACTCTTAAAAAATATAATACCAGAACACGTAAAACAAACATACGCATAAGGATAATGCGCATAAGGCAAGAACTGGCGCTTCTTCAAAAGGAACACTAGACCCTGCGCCACAAGAGACTATTTTCACTTTGTAGATTAAGAATAATTGTAGTACAATTATTCTAAAGGAAATACTAGTAAAAATATAATACCAGAAAACGTAAAAGAAACATGCGCATAAGGAAAATGCGCATAAGGCAAGAACTGGCGCTTCTTTAGAAGGAACACTAGACCCTGCGACACAAGAGACTCTTTTCACTTTGCAAATGGAGGTACTGAACACTTCAACGCACCCCCTCTCTCAGGGCTTTCGAAAAATAGAGGTCATGAAAAATATGTTTCTTAAAACCATATTGCACTATTTTATAGTTTAAATGCATTTGTAACTCTTTTTCAAAATCATTTAGATCGACTGCTTGCACCGTTCGTATTTAATTTAAACTGTTAGAATTCTTAATGTATAGGGTTTAAAGGTGCTAGTTATATTCCTCTATACATTAATTTTTATTTAAGTGCAGAACGTCTCCAAAAAATCAAACTGAAAGTACGCACATAATTTTCTTTTCATGTAAACATTACCCCTTGCATCTCACCTCCTTCGACCTTCTCTACATTTTTTTTTCAAACTCAAATTCTTTAAAAAAATTTAAATTTAAGAATTAAAACTAACTCGCTAACAAAAGAAAGACATCGCCGTTTTTATTTGATTATTTATTTTATTACCTGTTTATTTATTTAATTATTGTTGTCCTAGCAAATTTGAATTTTGAATTATATATTTCACAGAAATTTAAGTTTAATTTTCAACAAAGTTCATTACGTCTATATTTTATAAAAAGCGATAAATATTCAGCACTATAAAGAAGAAAAAATGCATAGAGGAGTAGACAAAGACTGGGATTTCAAGTAGAAAACGAGAAACCGAGAAGCTGCTTATGTAAACGATTTCGTAAAATCATTAACCGGAAGATTGTAAAAACTTTCGAAGAGCTTCAAATTCGTTGTTTTAAATTTATTTTTTCTCAAAAAAGTATTTTTTTTCTTGTTTCTTATAATTTCATTTCAGCATTTTGTTTGAAAATACTTGAAATTAAAAATGTTTACATATAGTTAACGTGTAGTGATAGAATTGAAGGAACACGAAAAAAAAAAAAACAGATTTTACTTTAACAAAATACTTTTTGGAGAAAGCGCTAGTAAGAATTTCAAAAAACTCTAACAACTTACAGTAATGCATGATTTTTGCAATCAAGAAAGTGCTGTTGAAACTTTAAAGATTATAACAATTTCTATCCGAATTTCTTACTGGCCCCAATAACCAGATTTCTCAACAATTCCTGTATTAGAAATACTGAACTATTGACCTATAATAGTTGGGGAAAACCTGAGCTGGCAGCTTTGTGAAGGCTGGAAAGATCTTAATCACAGTATTATCCCCCCCCGACCCTGCCAGGTTAGGTTTGCCCCAACTAAAAATACTAAAAATTAGTTCTTTTATATACCTAAAGTATTTTAGCTTTTAAAGACAGAAGTTTTTACATTGGCTGGCATTTTGAATGCTTTATTAAAGACAAATTACTTCTAGTACAAAAACAATATATTCCCGACCTATGAATTGACACATTCAGGAAACTTTAGTTTTCTATAAATTAACGCATGGGTGCCTTCAGTATCAGACACGGGGAGGTGCACTCAAACTAAAAAAAAATGTTTTTTAATAAAAAAAAAGCAAAAAAAAACACCTTTTATTCTTAAAATATTAAGAAATATTTTTTAACTTGAAAAATGAAAAGAAAAATGTTCTAAAAAACAAGAAAATACAAAAAATGTTTCACTAAAACATTTAGCAAAAAAATGTTTTTACTAAAATATCACTGAAATATTTTTTTTCACTAAAAGATTAATTAAACTTCTTGTTTACGTTTTTTTCCAAAAGCTTAAAGAAGATTTTTCAGTCATTTTTCCTATTATGTATTTTTAGATTGACTGTTGATGTAATTTGAAAAATGTAACCCTTTTTCCATCAGGGGTTTTTAGAAACTGATGTTTCTATTCTAATTTCAGGCCACGTGTTTCGTATGGATATTTTTGGGGACTGTAGTCTGCATTCTAATACGAGTTTTTTGGGACTGATTTCTTTACTCTGATGGGATTTTTAAAGGTTGTTGTTCCCATTTAATACAGGATTTTCAATGGAAAAGTAGAGGTTGTGTAATGTGAAGTTTTAGGGAATTTTTTTCCAATTCTAACGAGTATTTAAAAGGTCTGTAGACGCTATTTTCTTTGAGACTGTAGCGTTTATCATAATCACCCATTAAGTTATATTTCATCTTCTTTATTAACCCACTGACGGTTCTGGACGTCTTATCACGTCCATTTGACATGTAATGCTGGAACTGCCGGACCGCCGGGGGGTTAAGCAGAAAAAACAAGCCTCTCGGCTCCCCAGCCCTCAGTTTTCTTCTTAGCAGGGATCATCGAGTAAGCTCACGCCGCGCCTGATACAATCTGATGGGGATTGAGAATTTTAAGGAAGTATTTACTTTATTCACAAAGGTTTCTTATTCAAATGGAAATTGCGAAGGACTACGTTCCAAGTTTTGCTGGAAATTTTTTTTTGCTGTTGTCATTATTATAACGGGAAATTGTAAACTTTTTTTTACTTCTTTCCTTTAAGCCAGTTTGTTGAGCATACGTCTCTTGACGTAACTTTTATTATCGAGGTAAACCGTGTAAATCCTTGCAAGGCAGATAGTAATGCAATAAAACAAGGATATCACGGATTTGAAATGTTTGTTGAATATTTATTATGAAAAGTAAAAACGTAATTTACTGTGCAATTGCAATTGTACATTTTCAGATACAGTCGTACCTCTTTATCTCGAAGCCGCTTATCTCAAAAACCTCTAATTGTCGAAATTTTTCAATTTCCCTGCTTTTAGGGCATAAATTTGTTTTTTCTCATGTTTATCTCGAATGATTTTTCCCGAAAACCTTTATATCTCGAATTTTGACGACTATCATTTCTGAATTTTTATCTCCAGCCACCATTATCAATAGTATAACTTAGAGACAAAAATCATCTTCTGCACAATCATTCAAAGACTACGTTTGTACTTAAAGGTATGCATTAACATGCCAACAATATAGTCATCACAATTAGTAAAACGTGGACTCATAACATGCCGTACAGTAAAATATTCAAAAATATCAATGAAAAACAATATATTAAGTATTTAACTTTGTTCCAATTGCTTATTTTTGTAAATTTTATCACAACTTCTGAATCTCGAAACCTCCGCATTTCAAATTTCTCTTCTGTGTCGTGAAATTCGAGACAGACAGGTTTCACTGGTATTCAGTAATACTTTTCAAAATTGGGCAAAAATGGCGTCCCAGAACAAGTGCTTGAGATTTCGTGCCAACGATAGCAGCGAGCGTCTGCGAGAGCTGCATTCTTCCATGGCTAATTGCGTCTGAGACGAAGTTTATCTTTCAGCTTTCTCTGTATTAGGAACATTCCATTGACGATCAATTGCAAGAGACTCGTTCAAAACTTCTTAGCAGGAATCTTTTAATGCAAGCATCAAATGAACTCCTTTGTTCAAATGACCCAATTTCTAGTCTGGAAGTTTGCGAAAAGATTCTTGATTTCGAACAATGAAAATTAAAATTCTATCAAATTGAAGATAATGCTGAGCTGCTCTCTGTTGCTTTTAGTTGATTTTGCAGTAAATGAGTTGCATAAAACTTGCTGCATTACAATTGTTTTAGATAGACGTTTTCTTGCATTTAGTGAAAAGTTTGATGAATAAGCAGTAAAAAATGTTTTCCAATTGCTTCAAATAAAATTTTCGTGTATTGAAATTGTGCTACCTGTGTTTAAGCACACACTAGTAAAGGATCAGTGTTAAAATTCAAGAAACGGAAAACAGATAATAAAAATAGGTTTTAAAAATAGATTTTTAAAAACTGTTATACCTTTTCGGGTTAAATTACAAACATATCACATTTCAATCAATAAAAATGTACTTTTGAAGTTTTCAAATTGTATTACTTTTGTTTCGCACAGTTATTTTTTTAAGAGTGGAAATCAGTCATTTTTTCTCAGCCTGTATTTCTGCCATTTTTGCTGAATCAGAGTTAGAGTCGAGAAATCAGAGTCGGTGTCAAAAAGTTGAAGTCGTCAGTCGGAGTCGATAGGTAAAGAGAGAATCGAAGGCAATAAAATTTTAACGGTAGGAGTTGGTCGTTTTTGCTAGACTGAATTTCTGCCATGGTTGCGGAGTCGGAGTTGATTTCGAGGAGTCAGAATCGAAATTCTAAAAACAGCTTATTTCTAAAAAAGTTTCATAAATTCTTCATCAAAACCATTTTCTAACAAAACTAGTTCGAAGGAAATCCGCTTTTAAGTTCGGGATCTACATTGAGTTTAAATTTCCCCGTAGGCACTTTTAGCGCATAAGTTTTTTTTTTTTTTTTTTTGCTCGGTTTAAAATTAAACGAAAAATTGGTCAAATCAAAAACTGAAATATGGTGTGAGGTATCCATGTTTTCCCTAACTATATAGTTTAAAAGTCATATAGTTAAACGATCGAGCGATACTTCGACCCGTCAGTCTCTAATCCGAACTACCGGTTCCTCTTTTAAGTAGGCCATTATAAGTCTTAAGTTAAGTTTTATCCGTCTAATCTTTAAAACTATATAAAGAGTATATGAATTCTTAAATGCCTTTTGAAAACTAATTTACCACAAATGTGTGAAAAAGAATGGTTCCCAATCTCTTAGGTAAAGCTCTTTCCCACCAATTAATTAGTTAGATTTTTCTTTTCCAGAAAATTATAGATACAGTAAACCTGTGCATAATGATACTGTACATAACCATAAACCTGCTTATTACGATATTTTGGTTTGGTCCCAGCCAACTTCCCATCTACTCAATGCAAAACTGTCTATAGTGATAATCTGTGTATAACGATATTTTTTCTCGGTCCCTTGAATATCGTTATACACAGATTTCACTGTAGTGTCTTTTTTTTTTTTTTTGCAATATAAACTGTTGTAACCTTTGAAGCTCACTAATTAAGTGATCTTGCCTACTCTATTTTCCATCAAAATTATGAAAACTGATTACATGCGCTATTAAATGCAGACTTTTTTTAGTGTGTGTGCTTGTTCGTAACTACATATATCAACTGCTACAAATGTTACGTGAAAATAGAAATAGTTGCCCACCACTATAAATATTGATTTTCTTCTATATTTGAAGGGCTTGAGAGATGAAGGGGTTATGTGACAAAATCGAAATTGCGAGTAATTAAAGTTGAAAATTTTATTGTTGCAGTTGTTGAAGGTTTTTTGTTTTCTGGTTTTGTCGACAGGTGAATGTATAAGGTTGGTCTAATGACATTTACTTTGTGATGTACCGAATTTTATTTTCTCACCTGTATACATTGCTTACCATTATCCAAAGTGTTATTTTAAGAAAATGTAACACAGCCCCTTCATTCTCCAAACCCTTCCATTAATATAGTTTTTTGTTTTCTGGTTTTGTCGACAGTGAATGTATAAGGTTGGTCTGATGACATTTACTTTGCGATGTACCAAATTGTATTTTCTTACCTGTATACATTGCTTACCATTATCCAGAGTGTTATTTTAAGAAAATGTAACACAGCCCCTTCATTCTCCAAATCCTTCCATTAATATAGTTTTTTGTTTTCTGGTTTTGTCGACAGTGAATGTATAAGTTTGGTCTGATGACATTTACTTTGTGATGTATCAAATTGTATTTTCTTACCTGTATACATTGCTTACCATTATCCAGTTATTTTAAGAAAACGTAACGCAGCCCCATCATCCATCCTCCAAACCCTTCAATTAATAAAGTTTACTATCGTAGTAAATAGTTGCTAGTTTTAGTTTAATGTAAATATTATAGAGCGGTTCTATGTATTATTATCCGTTACTCTTTTCTGTACTCTCCCCTAACTGATTTCAAGTTACTCCGGCATCTCTAATCCTTTGCATTAGTAGATAATTTTCTGAGGATTTCAATGTACTTACTGGCGAAATTTCTGCCAATGTAATCCACACTTCTGCTTTCAAATTGGCGAATGGATTGCGACAGATAAGTTGTGCGTTAATTATTCGTATGCGTTTTCTCTGTTCTGTTGATGTTTGAGCCAAGGTATCATTGCAGTTGACTTCGTTTTGAATAGCCACGGAAAATAATTTTGGATAATATTTAAAATTATGTAGTCTGATCCCTTGAATGTTACTAACAAGGTATTTAAGTTGTTGGGTATATTTTTAGAATTAAATTAGTGTATTGATTTTGCAAGAGTGCCAGGGAGGGAGGGGGGTCACGGAAAGTTTTGTTTTTCCCTATCATAACATATTATTCAGAAACTTTTGTCTGATGGTTTGGAAAGCTTGGATACAGTTTACACTTTTTAATGATTTCTAATATCTTTGTTGTAGAAATGTGTGTAAACCCCCTCAAATGTTTCAGTGCCTCTCGATCTGTGTCTAATAATTCTTACAGTATTTCCAGTATGATTTAAAACCTCCAGTTATTTTTACTGTAAGAAATGATAGAGCTGTGTTTCTTGTTTCTATTTTTTTTTATTGGAAAACAATTCGTGTTACACATAATCAAAACAGCATTTTCTAATAATTATTCGCTACATATTAGTTTTAAAGGTTGATTCCCCGCTCGCCTACCACACACATGAGCTTTGATTTTAACAGATATTGCCAATCCTAATCTATCAGTTTATAGCTGTATAAGGATTCTTACAACTAATGTCTGTTCTCGAACTCGGAACCTGGTAGCCATGAACGGTTCCATTTGAAAAAGGGTTGATAGGTAGAAGGCGAACTTCCCGATGCCTTCAGTTTTTGTTCGCTTATCACTTTCTTGTTGAATGTTACTTGACAAATCCTCCTATGTTTTGAGAAAATCAAAAGAGACCTGGCGCGTGCGCAAAGTCGAGGAAGGTCGCTCGATAAAATATTAGACTGTACATCTCACTCTTTAGAAGGTAAAACTCTGACTGAACTAATGCCAGCCACCATATTAATAATCGTCTCAATCTACTCGGAACTACGTAAAACTAGTTTCCAAAAAAACAGTTTTGAGACGACTATCAAGGAATCTGTATAAATCTAAAGTTTTTTTTTTGTAAAAATGTTTTCTTTATTAATTCAAAAGACTTTATAAACACTCTATATTTTTTTAACATAGTAGATGCGCTTTATATAAAGGTGAGAAAAAAAGAGATATATTTACATATTTTTCTTAATTAAAGGAATATGATACAACCTCACACAAAACATTGATAAAATAAATTGATTGTGGTTTTCTTCATATAGATATAAATTTTGGCCCAGTTTGACCGAAAAAGACTTATTTAGTTTTAAAATATCTGTTAGCTGTGGTATTGTTTGTGGCAAAGAACATACCATTACTACATTAATTTTAATTTTTTCGTTAATATACTGCTTTTTTCTTGTTGAAAATCTCCAAGTTTAGCATAAAATTTGAGTGTTTTTTTAAAGTTGGAATTTTTTTTTAATGACTGGATTGTGTTAGAATATTTATTCATTGTTGTAATTTTCGTACCTAAGTTTCTAGGGCAACTTTATGAAGGTTAATTTTAGTGCATTATTTTTTAAAATCTTTAATAAATTATAAATTCTAGAAATACTTATTTTCCACAATTTGGTTCTGATTGTTACCGAAAATTAAAGAGCTTAAATTACTGCTTTACATTAAAAGTTAGTTTGTAATATTCAAATCAAAATTCATAAGAGTAGTAACTATAATATTTATATTTAAATACAAATCAAACTCTTTT
>JAXGGA010019235.1:0-20454 GCA_038373865.1 Uloborus plumipes
ACTGAAATAACATTCTCTTAAAGCGCGCCAAGGCACATTTACATTGAAAAGGAATGTTTATGAGAAGTATCTTATTCAAGTCCATTGCTTTTTATCTGAAATGTGCTGAATTACATGGATGTCTCGTAGGATGCTATTATCAATTTCATGACCTGCCTTTAAATGCCAGACTGTTTATTTCATTTTGATGCGTTTTTATTTTTATTTTTCAAACTCTTCTTTCTTTTGTAAGTGTCCCCTGCTCTGAAGTGTATAATTATTTTTTGCAAACTCCTATTGATACGGGTTCTTTATGGCAATTATAAATCTAAAAATGGCGCCAATATAAACACTTAAGAACTTACCATTACTATAACTTGTGAGTTGACAAAAGTAGCAAATATTTACAGACAGTATATTTCTTTAATCTCCTAATATCTACATATTTTTTAACTAAGTATATCTGCATTTAATGTATGTAGCATTTTACAAAATGCATAAAAGGATTTTTCTTAATATACAATAGGGCTTCATATCTTTAACCTTTCTAAACACACATCAGTCAAATAGATTGTCTATGTGTGAATTGCAAAATATATAAATTAGAAACGTAAAACACAGTGGCATAGTAATGTAGTAGTATAGCAGTATATATACCTTAAATATAACAGGGAGAATAAAAATTTTACTGCTCAACTTTTGATGTATACTTTCGTTTTACTTTACTGTGAATTGCAAAATATATAAATTAGAAACGTAAAACACAGTGGTATAGTAATGTAGTAGTATAGCAGTATATATACCATAAACATAACAGGGAGACTAAAAATTTTACTGCTCAACTTTTGATGTATACTTTCGTTTTACTTTTTCTCTGATCATTCATTTATTTTATCAATTCTTCAAAATAAACACTGTTATGCAAAACACCGCCAACCCGGTCATTTCCATCCATGGACTGCAGTCCGAGAATAACCGAGTTGGCGGTGTATTGCATGTTCCTGCCTTAGTCCTTGCTTATGGGCGGTTACTCATTGCTTTAAACACTGTTATGTTTCGTACTTTTAAAAACCCCAGATGTAACAGGGGGTACACGTGCTCTGGAAGATTAAGTATATTTTCCATAAAAATTACTGTTATTCATTTTTATTTTTCTAAGTCAAACTTGTTTCATATACTCAAAATCGCAAAATCTGCAAACTGAGTTGAAAATGAAAATAAAAAATATTACTTTATTTGAGTTCAACAGTTCTTGAGTATTTTTCCAATTTCAACCCCTTCAGTTAGTCTCCGAGCATGATTTTTTTTGGTGGGGAAGGAGGGGGTATTTTCAATTTGCCGAATAAAGCTCAAAAGTTTGCCGAATGATAAATTATAAATATTCACGTGAAAAAGAGATATAAATCATCATGATATAAAATTATAGCTAAATTGTAATTTTGCACGGCTGTCTCCAAATTTGCCAGATCATCCCACAAAATTTGCTGAATAAGGATTTTTAGGTGGTCACAATGACCTCCCATAAGATCGATTTTGATTTCATTGCACTTTTAACCCTTAAAAAAATCTCAACTTTTTCCAATTTTTTAAAATTCAAATCACGTGTTCTTTTCTTTTAAGTTTAATGAACACAAATATCTTCCAGAATAACAAAATTATCTACTGCTTTTGCCTCAATTTCTTGTCCAACTCATTCCAAATTTTAAAATCAAAAATAAAATTTTTTTTAGTAGAACTAAAACAGTCAACCATTTTTCTTTATTTTGCATGAGATATTCAATCATGTTTTTGTAAATGATATAAATTTCTTTTGTCATGCATAAACCCCTTTTTTTTATGCCCTAGGTGGGTGCGGGGGGTCAAATTGGGACACAACCCTCTGAGAAAGAAAGTCATGGAAGAATTTTTTTTTGACTAAAAAGTCTGTGTCTTGGTAATCGATTGTACTCACTCATAGTGTTTTTTTCATTACATTTAAAAAAAAATAAGGTCTTGGGCAACGAAGGGTTTTAATCGAAACCGCCTGATTCACTAATAGTTTCAAAAAAATCAGGTCTCATGTGTGTTTTATTTGAAACATTTAGGAACGAGAGCTCTTCCGAAAGTTTTCTTTTCCGTCTGAGGGATGAGGTTTCTCGTAGGTGGGCTGACTGATGACACACTCTGATATCGGAAGTCGAAAATCAAAAATGGATTGTGAGTATGCTTGGGGGGCTTCGCCTATCTTTGTTTATCTGTGTGGTGGGGGGGGGGAGGGATTTTCAATTTGCCGAATGAAACTTCAGAGCTTACCAAATGATAAAATATAAACATTCACATGAAAAGTGATATAAATCATCATAATTCTGAATTGTAATAAAATTGTAATTTTTGCAACGCTGTCTCCAAATTTGTCAAATCATCTGACAAAATTTGCCGCATAAGGATTTTTATGTGGCCACAGTGACCGCCCGTGGCCTTTCTTAAATGCGCCTCTGACTTCAATGCTCTTTTAATTGAATTGGCTGATTCACTTATATGATTATATTCGCGAATAAGGATATTTAGGTAGTCGCAGTGACCTCCCACGACCTCCCACAAGGGAGACTTTTATTTCAGAGAAAAGTTTAGTCAAAACCGGCGTTTTCACTTATGGTTTCAAAAAGTCAGCCCTCATGTGTGTTTTATTTGAAACATTTCGGAACGAGAGCTCTTCCGAGTGTTTTCTTTTCCGTCTGAGGGATGGGGTTTCTCGTAGGCGTCTGACTGATGACATACTCCGATATCGGAAATCAAAAATGGATTATGAGGATGCTTGGGGGCGACGCCTGTCTCTGTGTCTCTCGTTCCATAAGAACCTATCCGATGACGCGGGCTTTTTCCGCTATTGATACCAAGTACCACTCAGTTTGATATGGAAGAGCTTCATCTTTGTTTAATTAGGGTTTGTGAATTTTTCCAGGAACACTCTTTGGAGTGAGTTTTCTTATCGCTGAAAGTGTAGTGTAAAATTTCAAAAATATGCTAATGCATGCATAACTTGTGTGAAAACTGAATAAATATAAATAAAGAGAAGCCTAGCTAGTTTAGTGTTACTTCAATCGTTTATTTCCAGTACTAGTTTATCAACAAGTTTTAAAAATTCTAATTACCTATATTTTTGGTCATCTTAATATTTTTAACACATATTGCATCATTTTTTACTTATATAAATGCACTGCAAAATATAAAACGTGTTGTGTTTACAGTATAATACTAGCAGCAGAGGTTCCAGTATTATACGGTAAAAACAACAATTTATTTTTTGCAGTGTATATTATGTTCTGGTAAAAAAAACTATTTATAGGGGAGACTGGGGACGGTTGTGACGCGGGGCGGTTGTGACAGTCGTCATATTAGCTAAACCATAATTAATACCTGGTTGAAGCAAAGAGAGAGAGTATCAGCATGTTTGTCTGAATGTGTGTCAAAGCATTGCGGTAGCCATCGAGCGACATTAACGTTAGCAGAGGGGTTGGTTACTTTTTAACAGTCAAAAGTAAGTTTTTTTGTTCGATGTCTTTTAGTAATTCCTGTTGAATGGGTACAGATAAAGAAATGAAAGTTTTCTCCCCATTAGTAGTGAACCTTAATAGTGAAATAGCAGTGATAACTTTTTATGTAGGTTATTTTGTATTGCCATGGCGATTGCTGTTTTCAAAAGTAGTGGGTTGGGGTCGGTTGTGACAAATTGCGTGGGGACGGTTGTGACACGAGTAAAACATGTTTTTATCATATTTGATGCCCATAATACGCTTGGAGAAGACAGAAATAGGGCAGTGTGACCTAATGAAATATAAAGAAGCTTATAAAGAAGTGAAACTTTTTTTTCTTTCGGACAGCTTTGGAAATGCAACGTTAATCGTAAGTCTTTGCTACGAAACATTCATTCGTAAACGCGATGGAGCCGGCCGGCGCTGTCACAATGAAAACAACGTGTGCATAGGTTATATTGCTCATAATAAAGTGCTTTTGAGCTTACATATACGCTGAAAGCAGATATGAGAGTAAAATGGCTACTGAGAAATGGTTCCGTTCATTTATGAATAGAAATGTTTCACGTCTGTTCGTGTAGCTCATGCAACTAGCCTTTCAAGAGTAACAAGCTTCAATAAAACAAATAAATGTGGAATCTTTCTTTGATACTTGAGAATTGTTATGAACAGACACGGTTATGACCCACAGGATGTGCATAATGTTGCCAAAACAGACGTTACGAAATTCCAAAAACCTGATATTTTTGTAAAACTTGGTATAAGGCTACTTCAACTGAACGAGACACATTGTTAAATGTTAAACTTTCCCAGATGAAGGTTATGTTGAATTACGTTTAATATTACTTGAAATTAAAAGTGATCTAGACTGTTTTGCTGTATTTTTGAATTTGTCACAACCGACCCCAAGCACTGTCACAACCGCCCCTGGGGTGGGGTCGGTTGTGACATTTTTTCCTTTTTTGTTTAATTTGGTCCTGTGAGTTAACTACTGTACTTAGGGAGAAAATTTTAGTGTTTATAAGCAGGCAAATAAACACTTTAACATAAAAACAACTTTAAAACAGCTCACGGGCATTGCTAAGGGATCTATGGGGGAGCAAATGAAAATTGTTGTTTTTGGGTTCCAAGGAACCCTCAGAGTGGTTAGAAGGGGTTCTGACTACAAATAAGTGTGGGCTTAAAGGTGCAGAGATAACTGCCAAGAGCCACCAACAGCTTTTATAAATGAAGAGTCAAGTGAGAATCATGCTTTCTATAGTTAGGGCAAATCTAAACCTGAAAGCGTTGTAATGCTGTGATTAGGATCTTAAGTCGCATTCACAATGCTGCCACGATAGGTTTGCCCCAACTATAGACGATTTGAAAAATGCGAGTCCTTGTTCAACTGAAATGGAAGAAACCTAAATTATGCTTTGAAGAAATCAATCTGAAAAGTTAAATATAGACGTATTAAATGAATTGAAAATAAAAATTGTATTTTGTAAGGATTCGTACAATGAATGCATAGCGCGTGGTCTTTAGGTTTTTGCGGAAATAGGCATGGACAATAGCATTTATAAAATGCTAAAATATCATTCTAAAATTGTGCTTCCGTTGTCCATTAATTCACATTTTCATCCACAATTACTAACACTTTTTACGAGACGTGAAAACAAACATTTGTAATTTCATCTATTATATTTCTCTGTTAACTACTTTAAACCCTTTTGTTATATCTAGCGCAAACATACAAAAGGCGTACTTAAATTCCATTGTGCAACTGCATAATTGAAAAACTCATAATTATTATGAGTTCCAAAACAAGTCCCATTGTAATCTACGGCTGAAACCGTTACGGTTATAATTATTCATCCAGTTAATTGCCCACCAAAAATCTACCAAAATAAATCTCGTCAAAAGATCCTCGAAAATATTAGCTGCTCCATAGCGGTCCTGGATTCAGTTCTATCAGTAAAAGAGAGCAACAGGAATGTATAATAGAAATAGGGACAAAAGGACGAGTTAAAATATCTTTTAACACAACCGGGAAAAGGAAATGAAAATCTTTTATTCTGTAAATTTCCGATAAGCATTCGTTGGTGGCAACAGTTCACATCTACGACACCACAGAGAGGGTTCATAAGAACACATTTTAAAATCCAATGAAAAGAGGTTTTAAGATTAAACCTCTCGCGTTTGATTGTTAATTAATTTCGACCCAAAGGAAGGAAGTGCACACGCAATGGATTGATATTTTGATTGCTACCTCGTCTCATTTCAAGCTGTGCAGATTTTGCTCCGTATTGTGACATTTGGAAAAATCTTTAATGTCGTGTTCAACGTTTCAACGTTTAATACGAAGTTGTATAAATTTTTCGCTTTTGTATGAAAAATAAGTAAATTATGAAAGAATCCAGTTGAGTGCTATTACAGATAATTTTAAACTTTTGATATAAAAAATTAAAGAAAGTCCTGTGATGCCGACATCAGATTGTTTTTTAACATTTGTATTTTTAAGCTTTTATTTTAAAAGGAAAAAAAAAACTTGTAACTAGTTTTAATCCTATTTAACCAAAGTAAAATTTTGTTGATATTCTTGCTTTAGTAATAAAATGTAGATTTGTAATAAGCTAGGTTCTTTGGAACTTTCCAGTAAACTGCTACTTGGTATGCATTATTTACACCAGGGGTCCTATGCTATGTCATGTTTTACAAAACTCTACTTTCGAACATGAAATTTTTAATGACATTTTTCAGATGATCTACTTCATGTTCTTACATTTAATAAAACTGGCTGTGAAGTTCTTTCCCTTAAAGAATACTATTCGGTTTAAATCAGCACTTTTCTTGTATGTTGCCTCTGTTGGTTATTAAAGATTATTTCCAACTTTTTTGTAGTTAATTTCATTTTTCGAATAACATTTTTATCAGCTAAGTTCTACTAACAAAATATATTACACTGCAAAAAATAAGCTGATGTTTTTACAGTATAATACTGGCAGCAGAGGTTCCCGTTTAAAACTGTAAAATTCACAGTAATAAACTGTGAAACTAACAATTTTACAGTTTGTTACTGCAAACTAGCAATTTTAGTCTACTGCTGTAAAATTAGCAGTTTTCAGTTTATTACTGTAAAATTACTACAAAATTAGTTGTATTGTACTGTAAAAACATCTATTTTCAACAGTGTATATACAGCTTTCTCATTGGTCAAGCATAAATATTTTTTTTTCCTTTCGTAAAAAAAATACAACATTTTCCTCACAAAAATAAAGTGCCAACACGATTTTAGTTCTTCAAGCAGTCGATATCATTTGAAAAACACGTCTTTTAAAAATTTTTCAACTGCTGTTACGTGATTATGGACACTGGACTGCCGTAGTCATATATCAAACATTTTTTATAAACTATAATAAATAAAAAGGATGGCGGGTATTGAGCTTTTCGCTGTGGATGAAGCATAAAGTTCAAGACCATCTATCCTGCCCTTACAAACCATTTACGGTTTGAAAGCCTTTACTGTGGTATCGTTTATTTTAAAGAAATTGAATTCTTATCTTCAGCTTTTTTTAACTTCTGAGTATCGAAAGGCGGTTTAGACTGCAGTTTCATCACCAGGTTATGGCTGAGGGTGTGATATTGTCGCAATGTGTGAAATATTGCGAGTGGAGTTAAAGTCTAAATGATACCACTTTTTGGTTCTGAAAATTTAATAGCAAAAGGTGAGACGGCATCATACATTTTATTAGCTACTAGCAGGCCTTCCTCAACTCTTCAATAACTCTTGATGATTGGGCAATTAAAATTTTGTAAAGAGTCCTGATAGTTCGTATTTCTTTAAGAATTTATATGCACTGAAGCTCTACTTAGTTGGAAATACTTTTAAAATAAATAATTTCTTAAGTGAGCTCTTTTTCAACTGCATGAAGTAAAATATTTATCAATGTACAGAAAAACAAAATGATAAAAGAAGCGTTCATAAACCACACGATAGAACAATAACTAAAATTATGGCATAAACGTATTTCGAGGTTACAATGATATTACTTAAACTTTCCTAAAATGCAAACATAGCAATTTAATTTCCAACCTCTTTTTTGAATAAAATATATGCTGCTGCTTCTATTTCCTAAATATGGTGAAAAGTGATGATTAATTCAGCCTCAGTCAATATAATTATGTCATACTATGCCATATAGCTTTACTTTTGCCCTTTAAAAAAAATCCGGAGGAGAAATTATATTACTAGTCCCAAGTAGCATCAACTCATCGGATTTTGCTCGGCCGATCATCGAACTCCTCGTAAACTGATCCCGTAATTCACGATGACATCGGTCCGATCAGTATCCGAGCACGGTTTTCGATGAGCTACTTTTCATCAGAAAGCCATATCCTTCCGATCAACTTTCCCGATGAAAATAAGCCGAGCATCCAAAATTGATCCTAAATTCATCGGCACGGGACTGCACTGCTCGTAAATTGTTACAAATCGCATCGTATTTCGATCAAAATTCATCGGATTTTGCTGCTCGGATATTGTTTGGCCGATTAGACATATTAGAGCAATTCCCGATGTGAACTCATCGAATCCGATCATCGGCCGATGAGATTATGCTGCAAGGGGTAACACCCCCTAAACGTGAGCTCGTCACAAACTGAAAAATAATCCATAATAACGATTGAATTATTTATGCAAGATTGTGAACAAATCTGGTAAACAAACAAAGCGCACTGACTAAAATAAGAACCCTATGTGAAGATCACGCTAAGGTCATAAAAGGGACCCCTGTCAAGTGAGTCACGAATGTGTCTGCAAAGTCATTATCAGGTTGCAGCGACATGTGAGTTAAGGTTAGCAGCGACGTCACAAAGTGACTTTGTAGTGACGTCCATGAATGAATTGTTGCTGTGACTCTCAATGGATGTCACCTAAAACCTGTCACAAATTGTGTCTGATTGTTAACCCCTGTGAGATTTCACAGTTCTGTCACTTTGTGACTGTAATATTTTGCAGTGACGTCTCTTTAACTTGGACAAGACTGGTTGTGTTATCAGGGAATTTCAAAAAAATAAAATTACAAGAAAACCTTAACATATATTGAAATTTCAAAAACAAAAAAAAAGTTTCAGTGCGTTCAAATCATTAACATAAGATCAGAAAAAGAGAGAAATCCAAACAAAAAAATTCACCAATATAATAATTATTAGTTACCTGGTATTGTTATTAATTAATTATTTAACTATAACAATAATAATAATTATTATTATTTAATTACTTAACTATAACAATAATAACATTTATTATTTAATTACTTAACTATAACAATAATAATAATTATTATTATTTAATTACTTAACTTTAACAATAACAAAATTATTATTACTTAATTACTTAACTATAACAATAATAATAATATTTATTATTTAATTACTCAACTATAACAATAATAATTATTATTATTATTTAATTACTGAACAATTACTATTATTATTAATCTTCTTTATTTCGTTATTATTATCATTAGTAGTATTAATATTATTTTGCTTAGAGAATCATAGCTTAGTACAAATTAAACTCATTAAAATCATAGAATCATTTGTTCCAAAATATCTTTCTTTTAAAATCAAAACTTTTGCTTGATTACGCATAATTCGAGATTGTGGAGTCTCATACTGAAACATTAAAAAGTTTTTTTTTTTTTTTGAACATTTTCGCACAGTTCAGTCCTCGACACAAAGATACCGAATCCGCGAAAGAAATAGAGAAATTTCGGAGAAAACAAAACCGAAAGAGACAACAACGAGAAAGGAGCGAGATGCAGGGAAGAGGTTTTCGAAGGAGAGAGAATGCTCAAGATTGATGCCGAGTTCACGGGAGTCACGCTCACGTGCTGCTGGAACTGTTCTTCAAGATAACCCGTATGCACGAATGCCCATCGAAATAGCACTCGCTTCGTGTTTTTCCCCAGTTCCCCTTTTTCGCCTTTTTCATATATCCGGGCCGACCGTTCATAGATAAATAATGGACTAGGAAGAGATGGATAAAGAATATGTTTTCGGGGACCCGCTTTTGTTTAGCTTTTTTTTTTCTTTATTTTTCTCAAGATGAGCGAATTGTTTTGGTTTTTCGGATTCTGGAATTTGATAGACTTTTGTTTTCAAACAGATATGTATATAGTAGGTAATTGCACTTACATAAAGTTTTGTCATTTCTCCGTTGTATAATATCATCTGGTACTTACGTGTTAACTCTATAGCATATAACAAATTTGGCGGTTAAAACATATTTGCCGAATTATTTGGCTACGTTTTTGGAAGCTGTTGTTCGCACGTACACCCAGTTATCTAAAACCGCCAAAGGAACAGAAAAATCTGTTTTAACTGCCAAATTTATAGATCCGGTAGACCCCCTATTATGTTGGGGAAACTTAAGAAAATAATAGAACTTGCCAAAGTAGTAACTTTCACCGTACAAAAAGTCCCCGCGAGAAGGCGCAAATGATAAAATAGAGAATACAGAAAAAATAAATAACAAGCGGCAAAGAACTATTATGATTGAAAAAATGTACCAGAAATGTTTAAACTGAGCGGTCAACAGCAGCAATATAGGCTTCGACTTCAGCGACGAGTGAATACAAACAAAAATTGATTTAGTTCGTTAATTCACTTCGATTGTTCTAAAGTCAAACGGTTGCTTAATTCACTTTGTCACCGATACACTTCAAAAAGTAAAGTGTTGTTTTTACAATATAACACTGGCAGCATAGGTTCCAATTTAAAACTGTAGAATGCGCAGCAATAAACTGTAAAATTAGCAAATTTACAGTTTATTATTGTAAAGCAGCAAATTTGCAGTTTATTAATGTAAAGCAGCAATTTTACAGTTTATTACTGCAATTTTGCAGTTTATTACCGCAAAATTAGCTGTCTTATGCTGTAAAAACAAGAGTATAATACTGGCAGCAGAGGTTCCAGTTCAAAACTACAAAGTGCACAATAATAAACTAAAATTAGCACTTTTTAGTTTATTACTATAATATTAGCTGTATTATACTGTAAAAACAGCATCTATTTTTTACAGTGTATGGAATATGTGTATCACAACTGCTTTGTACCTGCGACGAAGCTCGAAATGAAACCTGTGCAGTATAATCCCGGTATTTTAAATTTGAGGGTGAGAGGGGGCAAAGGGCATGGACTCAATGATTTTTTTTTTTTTGGAAAATAGCGAAAACCACTCCAACTTATGTAAAATCATTAATTTCCCAGCCGGAGGGAGGCAGGGGAGCAATTAACCTCTTAAATGGTAGGCCTGTGCTTGTCGTCATTTGAGTGTAAGTTGTAAAATATTTTGACCTTTAATATTTCTCATTTTGTGGTCTACATTTTCCCAATGATTGAATCCTCGTTTCACAACTTTTGATTTTCCACCTATATTGTAATGCGAAAGTATTCCGTCAAATCCATCTATCACCTGCTTGAGTTTTTTCAACTTCATTAAAACTTCCCTGTTTACATATTTGCCTATGATTCAAAATAGTAAAAAAAATTAAGGTTATAAGTTAAGATCATACTTTTCTTATGCCTACATGACAGAAAAACAAAATATTTGTATAAAATTTCCAGAGTAGTGTCTAAAACTACCTTATACATTATAGTGCTCATTTGCATTTAATTTACCCGCTACAATGAAAAATATAAAATAGCAAATTCAGCTGTAAAAATAACAGAAAGAAATTATCATGCACTTTTTCAAACGGCATAATTGTAATTTATGAGTCTGCATTTTATGGCATGTATAAATGCAAATTATTTACTATATAGTTCTCGACAGAATACTTATGATTATCTTTTATTATGGATATAACTCATGCTATTAAATAACTAAGACCTTTTGTAAATTTGTTTCGTACTTTATTAACATAATTTTACTATTCAATTTCTACCAACAGATCATGGAAGTTCAGATTGAATTTAATTTTTACAAATTTGTAGTACATCATGTCTGACATTTTTTTTTTTTAATTTCTGAACTGAAGATTAAACTAAAGTGGAAATTATTTTTTTTCCAAACTAAGAAATGGATCCGGCCACTGAGTTACGAAGTACATTATTGCTTTTTCTAAGTTAATACAGCGATCCAGTAGACTTTTAATAAGAATATCTTACTGTGTTTTTGGAATTAAGTATCTTAATTTTTTTAAATTACTAAATGCAAGCATTCACGTCAAATACTAGTACTATTACTGATTAACACGTAATGCCCCATATATATTTCACTTTCTTTTTTTTTCTTTAATTTTTATACTCAATTTAATTTTTCCATCTGAGTAACTTTTAAAAAATGGGAACTGCTGCTATGACTGCCTACCGTCGATTAAATTTCGACAATGGTTAAAGTGTAAAAAGGCTGTCAAATTCTTGAAAACAAAATTCTTCTAAAAATCATTTATATTCGGTGATGTACACTTTTTGAACGCGAGTTCTACTTCTGGGTTTACTCGTGCACCTCGAAAGTGCTGTTGCCAATTTCAACTTTACAATTTAACACGTAATGTCATCTATCCAGTACTGGAAGACATCACACTGTGTTTCCCTCCAAAAGTCATATTTTACATTGAACTTATCACTTTCAGCGGAGAAATGGCAACATCGAACACCATACGTAAGAAAGAAAATAGCCTTACCCCTCCTAGGATAGTGGAATTACATTTTTTTCTTAGAAATATAGTTTATTTTAAGAAATAAAGCGGTTGTAGATTTTTTTGAAAAGTGAGGTGTTTGAAACATTCAACTTTTTTTTCCTTATTGTTTTTTTTTAGCAATTCGTAGAGCGAGTGAGGAAAAAAACAAATAATTGATGGAGCTTTATACTTCTTCTTATCCACTCTCAACTTAGTGATTCAGAAGATTGATTAGCATCAATAATATTTTATTAACGTCTTCACTGTAAAAAAAGAGATGTTGTTTATACAGTATAATACAGGTAATTTTACAGTTATAAACTGTAAAATTACTTGTTTCACAGCTTATTACAGTGTATTTTACAGATTTAAACTGAAACCTCTGTTGTCAGATTTGTACCGTTGCTTTTACAGTATAATACAGCTAATTTTATGGTAGTATTGCTAATTTTAGAGTGTTAAACTGTAAAATTGCTACTTTTACAGTAACAAACTAAAAAATTGCTACTATTACAGTAATAAACTGTAAAATAGCTAGTTTTACAGTTCATTACTGTGCTTTTAAAGTTTTAACTGGGCCAGTATTATACTGTAGAAACAAGTTTTTTTTTTTTTTTTTTTCCAGTGTTGAAGTCTAAGAGACTAAAACTCATTTTCACGCTTTTTTTTACATGAGGACCATTTTGTGGATAAAAAATCGTCAGTTTA
Organism: Uloborus plumipes; assembly: GCA_038373865.1. Lineage (NCBI taxonomy): Eukaryota > Metazoa > Arthropoda > Arachnida > Araneae > Uloboridae > Uloborus > Uloborus plumipes. The sequence continues at coordinate 12,866 of JAXGGA010019235.1, forward strand.
TGTACAATATAGAAAATTATTTAAAGTAGTTAAACTTTGTTTATATTTATCTACATGCTTTCGTTTAGTTCTTTGAATTAATGTTTGCTTTTCTTAACACCCCGCGAAACTTACTGTGTTAAAATTACTTTTAATTAACTTCTCTTTTTCAATATAGTTTCGGAATTACATTTTTTCAATATTTTTCCTGAAGTTCATTCCTATGCTTTATTTTTCTTGTAATATCTTGTAATTAAACAATGTGTATTTGACTGGTACAAAAAAATTAAAAAGTTTTAATTAAAACGTTTTAATTTCTAGAATTTACAGAAGCTCCAACCAGATTTACAGAGCTATTTATTTCTGTTAATTCTGGATTTTTTTTCTTTTCTTCTTCTTTTTCTTTTCATTTGTTCTTTTCTTTTCTATTTTTTCTTAAAGACTTTTTTTTCAAACAGCTGCAACATCAGTTTTCGAAACATGAGGTAAACAAATGCAACGAAATAATTATTACCGTTTCGATAATAGCATTGAATATTTGCTAGCTAATTTACTAGTAAACCTTTATCATAGAAAAAAAATTCTGGATAAGCATCTTTTTTTTTTTCACGTCTTCTTTGAAATAATTATAATGTTTTGATGCATTAATTCTTGCTCTTATTTTACTTTCTTAAGATAATAGACAATACTAATGGTTCAGAAAAAAAATATTTTGATACTTGATCTGCAAACGTTTGCTGGCGAAATGCTGTATGGAATACAGTGTGTGACGATTAAATATTTGTTATGAGAATATCAACAACGTCAGTGTAATATTGTTTTCTGAAAAAATGTTACAGAATGCGTACACATTTAGGCAAATTTCATGTTCGCGGTTTTTTGTTTTTTTTTTTTCAAAATATCAAGAACAATAATTTGTATGTGATAATCTAGGTAATTCACCAAAAATGACTTATACATAGCTTTTATAAGTTTCAAGCATCTTTTTATTTTTTAAGAAACATTTTTCACCTCTTTTTTTTTTTAAATCTTCGTCCTATGTTTAATGCAAAGGATTTAAGTTTCACCTGTCATACGTCCTCAATTTTCAACAAAAAAGATAAGACTAACGGTTTTCACAGAATTGATACTATTATACGAGATATTTTTATTCCTGTAAGAGTTATCGATTATCCTTTTCTTTTTTCAACAAAAACTCAACTGTGATAGAAAAAAAAATCTTGAACATTGATTTCCTTTACAATCATGGAAGATAAATATCCCCAGCACAGAAAGAAACATCAACCACTTCTAACCCCACCTATCGGAAATTCTCGGAGAGATATCTTTATCTAATATCTAAGGTCTCTGTACGATGTCTATCCTCTTAGCCCTTGTAATATCTCGCAGGGAAAATCTATAGATGATCAAGAAGCATCCTCCTTGCGGTTAAGCAGTTACTCATCTCGGCAACAGGTGGCAGTGCCATCTGATAGGTAAGCTCTGCGGGCAAATCTGGAGGCTAGATCTGTCAGTATCTGGAGAGCATTTTTATCTTGTGATGTGGCAGTGCTTAGACCATATATCACGTGGAATATTTTTCATTTTCTTGCTTCCCACACTAAAAGTGGCAGAGGAGCTTATTTGACGCTTCAGAAGTGATTGTTATTATTTTTTCAACAACTTGCCACCATTTCGTATTGTCATGTTTTAATTTTGATTTTAATTGAAGTGATCACTGTACTTTTACAACCAAATATTTATGTAAAGGAAATTTATACACGTTTTATCGTTTTTTTTCCATAAAGAAATATTGTACATGCAATCTCCTGCTCAGGAGCTCCCCGATGGGAGGTCACGGGAAGTCACTGTGACCCCCCAATAATTTCCGTATTCGGCGCATTTTGCTGGCCATCCGGCAATTTGAAGACAATATTGCAACATTGAGATTATTTGTTTTTTTTTTGTATGCATGCCCGTATTTTATCATGCGGTAAAATTGGAACTTCATTCGGCAAATTGATGATTTTCATTCTCCCAAAAGTTTCAGTTCGAGGCGCCCCTGATCCTGCTAGTGCCTTGTACGGTTTTATATTTTGCTGCATAATGTACACTTCATCATACTCTAGTTCAAAGTAAAGTTGGCATAATATTTGGCACTGGTTGTAGCATCATTTTGTGCTTACTGTGAAGAAATATTTTGGTTAGAATAATGTGTTATTTGAAAATTTATTTAAGTTGAACAATCCCATTGGCATGCATTGCAGGTATTATCTACTCAAATTAGCATTGTACTTATTCTTCGTAACGCCATAAATGTAGTACAGCTCATAAACGAGAGCATTACTTATGTAAATAAAATAGTGTGATAGAGAATCCGTTGAGTCAGTTAGGAATGAAAGGAAGCTCTTTAGGTACGTTCAATAATTTTTACTAACATGTATGGTTAAATTGTATTTACTGCGTAAAAACCTGTATACACATCTACGAAAGAGAAAGAGAGAGAGAGTGAAAGAAAATTAAAATAACAATAATGAAAGAAAAAACGTGAAAAAAACTATGCATAGAGCATTTTACTAGAGAAGAAAGAGAGGAGTATAAGAGAAAGGAGAAAGATCTATGTTTATTTTCAACGTGACAATCGTTGTAAGAACGCTTCGACATTAATCGGTAGAATCTTTCTATTTTTTCAAAATATTATACGTTATATTTTAATCAAAACTAAATATTTTGAACCACATTTTTCTGTTTCCACGCTTTCTTCCACTATTGTATTCAATGCAACAAACAATAGGACAGAAAGTCAAAAATAAATCTTTTTAGTTCATGTGTAATGAGCACAAATAATCCAAACTAGCTTATTAGTAATCTTTTGATAATTTTAAAGTTTGCTGCTCTGTCAGTTCTGTTACAGTTACATCTTATTCCTTTTCAATCATGGTACTAAATCCCTCCTTAAAAAAAAAAAAAAAAAAAAAAAAAAAAAAAAAAAAAAGCCCGCTTAATGGAATAGTCATTTTTCCACAAAAAATATTCTTATTAGCGGGACATTACATTATCCGGGATCAAAATAATTCATTACAACGGTTTGATACATTGAAAATGTATTATATTAAGCGGGATATTCTTTTAATCGATATTCTAATAAGCGGGTTCAACTGTATTTAAATTAATAGTTATTACTTTAAAAACATTAATTCACATAACCCACTCATACACCCTTAGGTGAACCTCCTCCATTCTCTTTAAATATTCATTTTTATAAAGTTCAATAATCAAATTACATCCTAATTTGACCAAACTGGAACTTAATCTACATTCCACTATAAAATACCACTTGAGGTTTGAGCGACAAACTTGCTACCTGGTTATGAGGGGAATAAGAATTACTGTTAAATTAGCAAGTTTACAGTTTATTACTGTACAATTAGCAAGTTTACAGTTTATTAATGTGAAATTAGCAATTTTAACAGTTTGTTACTATAAAATGAACTGTAGCATTCTGTAAAAACATCTATTTTTTTTTACAGTTCTTTGAATCTGACTGCATAAGTAATCAACTTCTATCACCCAACAAAACGGCAATTTCTTATTTCGCCAATATCTTATTAACACCAATTTCTTATTTTGCCTAACGTGTCTTCCAGGTAAAACAGAAGAAGGTCTGGAAGAAATTGCCGATCTGCTGCACCTGCCGACTGAGCTCTTCTCCGTGAGGGACCCAGAAGATGATATCCACGAATACACGCTCTTCACGAAGAGACCCATGCGCCAAGGAACCTCTTTCGGGCCTTACAATGGGCACGTGACGGACAGCGACAAGGACAGCAACCTCCATGTGATAAAGGTCAGAATTCATAAGCTGCAAAAAACAAGTTTTTTTTTTTTTTGCAGTTCAATACTGAAAGCAGAATTTTCAGTTCAAAACTGTAAAAGCACAGTAAAACTAGCTATTTTGCTTTTCATTACTGTAAAATTGGCACTTTTACAGTTTATTACTATAAAATTAGCTGTATTATGCTGTAAAAACAACGGTGTAATACTGGTAGCAGAGGTTCCAGTTCAAAACTGTAAAATGCACATGAATGAACTGTAAAACCAGCAATTTTAATTTATTACTATAAACTAGCAATTTTACAGTTTACTACTGTGAATACAACAATGTAATAATGATATCAGAGGTTCCAGTTTAAATCTATAAAATGTACAGCAATAAACAGTAATACTAGCAATTTAACAGTTCATAACTGAAAACTAGTAATTTTACAGGTTATTACTGTAAATTAGCAATTTAACAGTTTACTACTGTAAAATTAGCAGTTTTAGTTTATCGCTGTAAAATTTACAACAAAACGAGCTGTATTTTACTGTAAAAACAATTCATTTTTCGCAGCGTAATACTTTTGTCCTTAACCCTATACTATCCTTAATACTGTCCTTATACTATCCTTAACCCTCTACCTCCCCCCCTTTGGCCCCGGTATATGACGGAAATTAACTTTCGAGCGGAGTGAGACCGTAATAAGTTCTTACATGTACATAAAATACCGTAAGAAATTATTGATGGGATCGTTTAAAAATGCATTACTTTCCCAAACGGTATTTTGTTGTAAATTTGTAAATTACGGCTCTAGGTTTCATTTCGTCTTGTTTGTTTTGTTTCTTTAAAGTTTTTACTATTTAAACTGTGTCTTCTGTTCCACCGTGTTGCTTTTCTCGGATGACTTTTCATCCTAAAGCTCACACTTCTTTGCATTGAACAAGGGGTTTCTTGTAACCGAAACACGTGTCTGTAAATATTGCAAATTCTGTGCAATAAAACGTTGATTATATCTATTTTAATAAAATACTATGGTAGGATCGGAAGTATGACTCAAAGGACAAGGAGATATGGATGGTTGACCTCACTCAACCGTCCCAATAATGTGGATAATATCTTAATAATGTGTATCCTTTTCAAATATTTAATTTAATTTTTAACACTTATACAATTCAGAACACTGCTACGCTTTCATATTAACAGCCCCATCCACATTCTAAACAAGCCATCTCTAAAAGCAGAGCTGGTCAACAGGTCTTCGTGGTCAGCTGGAACGAGCAGCTAGACGGATAGGCCGAGCAAACGGAACTGACGCAGCAGTCAATAAATTGACCTCCGAAGTTGGCGGTCTTCCTTGAAGGTGGCGATTAAACAATTTTAAACTGGAACCTCTGCTGCCAGTATTACATTGTTGTTTTTATAGAATAATACAGCTAATTTTATAGTAATAAACTGTGAATATTACTAGTTTTACACTATAAAATTGCTAGCTTCATAGTTTATTACTGTACTTTTGCAGTTTTAAACTGGAATCTCTGCTTAAAGTATTATAATGTAAAAACAACAGCTTATTTTTTTGCACTACAATTGAATAATAAATGAGCGATATACATATTATGTCATGAACCTTAGAGTGAAATTATTTCACACACTCACCGTATCCATGATATCTCAATAATGTGTATTCTTTTTCAAACCTTTAATTTAATTTTTAACACTGATCCAATCCAGAAACAGTGCTTAGCTTTTATATTAACTGTTACATCCACATTCTAAACAATCCATCTCTAAAAGCAGAGCTGGTCAACAGGTCTTCGTGGTCAGCTGGAACGGGTAGCCAGACGGATAGACCCAGCAGCCGGAACTGACGCAGCAGTCAATAAATTGACCTCCGAAGTTAGCGGTCTTCCTTGAGGGGGCGATTATCGGAGAGAGCAGTGTTCATGAGGTCGATCTGCGTGCATCGGTCAGGATTAATGGAGGATTAGGGGATGGTTGGGATGCGGTTTAGGCGGAATTTGAAGATGGAGAATACAGAGATCATCTCCCGGAAATGGCTATTAATGGAATAGCGGAGTTGTAATTACAGTCAGTTACTACTTAGTTACAGGGGTACCCCACAAGGGAGGGATTATGGCGCAAGTTGCGACATCAAAATTTGGGGGGGGGGGGAGTTTTAATTAATTAATCAATTTTATTTAAAATATTTCTTCATTTATTTTTTAATTAAAATTATTTCTTTTATTTCTTAATTATTATTTTTTTTGTATGCGTGTGTGTGCTTGGAACGCCTGGAACTGAAAAAAAAAATCGATTCTATACGACACATAATTCGAACTTTTAAAAAATTAATAATATATAGAAAATGATTGTTCATTTTAAAAAAAATAAAATAAAAAAGAGGGATAAAAATTAAAAGCACAAGAGTTTTGTGATCTTTTTTTAGGGGGGGGGGGAGTTTTGCGCCATTGATCTTGGGGAGGGGGGCACCCCTGCTTTAGAAGTACCGTTTCTTATGATTTTCTTTTTTTTCGTGAGCATTATTTGTGAATAGTTTGAGAGAAGAAGGTCTTTTATTTTTGATAAAATATTTTCTTGTAAATCATAATGACATTTTTCTTTTTTTCTATAAACCCATAATAACTACATGTTATATTCAATACATAATAATCCCTACCATATCTCTGCTTCAAATAGTAAACATAGTGCATTGTAGTGTGGTGCATTTAGTGCGCAAAAGAGTAAAATGATAAAAGTACCAAGATACATAAGGAACAAGGTTGATGTCACAAAGATCTAGTTATGACTGTTAACGCATTAAATAGTATATTGCCAAAAACTCCATAAAAGTGACAACTTTTTTTTTCTCCATTGGAATGTACTTTTTTTACAAATTATTATTCTAGTAACTGTTATTATTATTGCTATCAATGTTATTGTTATTTTGAAATAACCGTAATTTTTTTTTGGGGGGGGGGATTGTGATCAAAACATGACACTGATACCAATGATATTTATTTATTTTGTGCATTTATCTTCAAAGTATATTTTGATCTATCTAGAAATATAAGTAATACAGTATCCTCTGTCGATTGTCCTCGAAATAGGGTGACACGGTAGCCGCTGATAATATGAAAAATAGGCTAAAAACGATATTAGTGTATGCAATAGCTAAAAAAAAATCAACGTAAACATTTTTTCATTGCTGAAAATAAACCCATTAAATGTGAAAAATATCTATAAGAGCTAAAAATGACCAATTACGCTCCCGCATTTTTCTGCATTCAGTAATTCACCAATTTAAAAAAAAAAGAGAACAAAAGTATGAAAGAACCGCGGATAATCGGAAATTCACAGCAATTCGTTTACAGTAATGTTATTCCTATAAGAAGAAAAAGCTTCTGTAAGAAGAAAACGAAAGTATGGAAAAATCGCGGATAATCTGAAGTTGACTGCAATTCGTTTACAGTAACGCTACTCGACTCCTATAAGAAGAAAAAGCTTCTATAAGAAGAAAACAAAAGTATGCAAGAACCGCTGCAAATCTGAAGTTTACTGTAATTCGTTTAAAGTGATGTTACTTCTATAAGAAAAAAAAGCTTCTATAAGAAGAAAACAAAAGTATGAAAAAACTGCGGCTAATCCTAAGTTCACTGTAATTCATTTACAGAAACGTTACTCCGGATATTTGGAAGTTTACTATAATTCGTTTGCAGTAACGTTACTCCAATAAGAATAAAAAGCTTTCAAAAAGTGAGAAGTATTTACTCTTTTGAAAAATTCTCACCACGATTTCTGTATAGATCTCTTA
>JAXGGA010019236.1:0-20452 GCA_038373865.1 Uloborus plumipes
TGAAGTTAACATAAATCACTTAATTTACTTGAAAACACTCGTTTTAGCAATTTACAATATTGAATTAAAGTGTAATAATCAATATTATTCCTTTAAAACAGTTATCTAAAGAAAAAAATTGAAACTTACCAACGTTGAAAGATTGAGCATTTGCTTTGCCAAAAGTTAAATATTCCATTTCCAACTTCAAAGCTCTGCCAAAACTAAAAATACTACATTCTTGACAAAAAATTAGTATAAATAATAAACTTCTAATATTTTTAAACCAAAAAATATGTAAAACAGACGCATTGCTGTAATTTGATTTCTCCAACGCTTTTCCACACTTGCATGGAATTGCCCAGTAATAAACTGTGAAACTAGCTATTTTACAGTTTATTAATGTAAAACTAGTAATTTTACAGTTTATTACTGAAAATTTGATAATTTTACCATAAAATTAGCTGTATTATACTGGAAAAACAACAGTATAATACTGGCAGCAGAGGTTCCAGTTTAAAACTGTAAAGTGCACTGTAATAAACTGTGAAACTAGTAATTTTACAGTTTAATACTGTAAACTAGCAATTTTACGGTTTACTGCTATAAAATTAGCAATTTTTCAGTTTATTACAGTAAAATTAGCTGTGTTATACTGTAAAATTAGCTATGTTGTACTGTAAAAACAACTTTTTTTAACAGTATATCCAAACAAAATAGTGATAGAAGATGATACTTTGTTCCTTGTCTTCTATTTCACACATGCGCGGTATATTATTTTTAATAGCCCAGCAGAAGCTGGTTCAAGTTGATGCTCCAAAAGCCGATAAGTTCACAGTGTTACAAAGATGCCATGAATCATTGCACAATCAATCCATTAGCTGTACATTAGGTCAAAATAAAACATAATTGCCGTAGTAATAGCTACGTTCTTTTGCTGTCAAATTTTAAACTATTTACTAGAGTTTTTTTTTTTTTTTTTGTATAAAAGAATTTTTTTTCAAGCATATTTTTGCTTTAAAGCCTAATAATTAATGCATTTTACCTTTTAATAACCCTGTAATGCGGAATATGATCTATACTATAAAATCTATACCATAAAATTGCTTTTACCAAATTGTGGAACCGAAATTCGTAAGAAGATATCCAATTTTAATGAAGTTAATTGAATCTTGCATGCGAGATTTTCAATTTAAATTTATCCTCAAATTTAAAATTGTTTTTTGAAATTTATTCAATTATCGAGTTCATCAGATATTGCGCAGTATAATAGTTTTTCCATTAAAGGGGATACTTCATTATTTTCATTTCTTTGCTTGTATTATTCCATAAAACCCACGTTGAAAAATATTGTAAAGAAAACTTTAAATGGTTGATCCATATTCGATCGTAAATTCTTCACCTTCTGAATTCAAAAGTAACAATTCTATTATTTACGGAGATAATATCTTACTTCAATTGAAATCACTTCGTTTCTGTGTGAATGCGTATAAACTCAGGAGAATTTACCTTTATTTCTTTCACTTATGCATTTCATAAAAAAGATCCTCATTTAACAGAGTTTGGATTTTGTAAAAAAAAAAAGACACATCTTATTTCTTTCGCTTTAAAAGGTTTTTGATATTCTTTGAAATACATAGATTATTTATTTAATATTTTCACACTTTATATTTTCTAAAAGGATCAAAATATTCGAAAAATCATATTTAGGATCATTTTATTAAGCAACGATGTTAGTTGCAGGACCTGTAGTCATCTAAAGAAATTATTAAATTTTTTAATTCTCTCTCATCCTTTTAGGTAAAAAAATCTGAGGTACGAGTAAATACACCTCCAAAACCCTTTTGAATTTTCATTCTATTGTATCGCTTCATTGGTAATTCACAATTTTATACACACCCTTTACTTGATTTTTTTATTATTATTTTTTTTTTAACTTTATACATCCAAACTTAGATATTTTATCTAAATTGTTATAGCTTCAAATCTTTTAATTACTCAAGATGCACTTGTCCCTCTAGTTATTAAAATTGGAAAAAGAAACAAGAAATTCTGTCAAGAACTAAACGGGCCTACTTTCCCGTACATCGACATCGGCATTCTAGCATCTGATCATTATTCTCTTAATTATCTGAGACTAAAAAGTATGTCAAACATATCTTTTTAGCACTTAAAGCTGCTTTCTAAAAGCAAAATATACCCCTCTCATCAGATGAAATAGACATATAAAAAGTAAATAAATTAATAAATAAAGTTTGTCGCACCTTTTGAAGAATGTAACTGTTACAGTTCTTCTGTAGAAAAATTCCTCAATTGTTTTCAAAAAAAATCAAAAGTACAAAGTACATCAAAACACATTTTATCAAAGAAAGAAAAAAAACTCGTCCGTTGATAAAATGTCTCGAATTTCACTTTTTATCCGTTGCCAGTTGTTAAATATAAATCAAGAATAAAATGCCCTCGTGAATGAAACATTTTTGTTACAAAAAAAAATCGTCTGCCAATAATAATAATAATAATAATAATAAATAGAAAAAAAACAAGTAAATAAATAAACAAAAAATCGTCTGCACAGTCAATCGCTTTTTTCTGAGCCTGCATTTCCGCCATGTTTGCGAAGTCGGAGTCGGAATCAGAGTCCTCACAGAAGATTATTCAGAAAAGTACTTTACAAACATTATGTATCAAAACCATTTTCTTACAAAGTTAGTTTGAATAAAATCCGACTTTAAGTTCAGGATCAACATTCAACTTAAATTCCCCGTAGGCGCTAATGTTAAATTTTTTTCTGAACGGTTCAATATTGAACGAAAAATGGTTCAAATCAAAAAGCGAAATATGGGAATGATCCTCTCCGAGATCTTTCAAACAAAATAAAGTTTATTCCATTCGGATGGTTCACTCAGAAGTTATTAGGTGGGGAAAGGTTGCTTGAACGGTTCAATGTTAAAAGAAAAAATGTTCAAATTGAAAATTTAAATACGGTAATGAAGTATCCTTGCTGAGATCCTTCGAACAAAAAAAAAGTTTATTTAAATCGGACTGTTCACTCAACAGTTATTAGGGGTGACAGCTTGCTTGAGCGGTTCAATGTTGAAAGAAAAATTGTTCAAATCGGAAATGTAAATACGGGAATGAAGTATCCTTGATAAGATCTTTGGAACAAAAAAAAGTTTGTTCAAATTGGACTGTTCACTCAAAAGTTAGCATCGCGGGACAGGTTGTTTGAACGGTTCAAAGTTAAACCACAAATTGTTCAAATCGAAAAATCAAATATGGGAATGAGCTGTACTCGCCAAGATCTTTCCAACAAAAAAAAGTTTATCCAAATCTGAATGTTCATTCAAAAGTTATTAGGGGGGGGGGGACAGACAGACCGACCGACCGACACAAATTCCCCATATCAATACCCTTCTGGGTCATTCCACGTCAAGTGATCCAAAATCTGAGAAAAATTTTACCTTACATTTTTGTATTTCTTTCACATTTGGCTCATCAATTGTACCTTTTGAGGTAATCAAAAGTCTCAATTTTTGGATTTTTATCTCTATTATTTTTTCATTTATGAGACTTTGAACTTTGAAAAATCCCTCGTTTTTCCATGGATAAGGGTACATAAAAGGGACCATAACTTGGCACCAAATATAGATAGAAAGATTTGGTAAATGGCATTTTAAAGTACGTTTAGTTGCCGCTTAATTGGATATGCAACATGACTAATTTGATAAAAATTTTCTTTTTCAAAAAATGAAATTTAAATTTCAAATTTAAATTTCTCAAAAAACATATAATGAATTTTTTTGAAAAAATTCTCAAAAATTCTTGTGTATTTCATCTATGTTTGTACAAATTTTTAGATTGGGATCTCAATGGGATCATATTTTTTTTAATTTTTGAATAAAACTGTATAGGAAAAAAATGATATTTTTTAGATTCTATTTATTTAAATACTAAGTTCTCTTGCTCGTGATGGTCTAAAAAGTTGTAAACAAACATGATTATGTTTAAAGTGAGCTGGCATGAGCTTATAGATTTGTCAGGTTCACCCCCCTACCCCTTTCTTCCCAGCACAACCACTCTTTTTTAATTCAAAACTGTTCAAAATGTTTAAGAAAAACAAAAACTCTTTGATACAAAATGAATAGTAAACTTATTTAAAGTGGGGAAATGGGTTTCCTTATAACTAGACGAAGTATCCCCCTCCCCACCCAAATATACCATTCACACTATACTAATATGACGTCTAACCTGGGGATTGAGTTGAGGATTATTTTCACCATAGGTATATATATTGTTTTTCAGACGAAGTGTTTTTTTTTCGATCCGAACTTCAAAGTGTACTTCCATTCGATATCTGAAATTTAACTTTATGATTCATTTCATCTTCTACCCCAGCACCAATCTTCAATTTTGAAGGGAGGAAATAAATGGGTCGCCCCAATATCATAGCAAACAGCAAAATACCACTGTTTTGCCTTGTTCTCATCGTTTTTTCTATTCTTTTCGCACAAAACTGAAAATAAATCAAAATATCAGATCATATGTCTGTGTCCCCATAACTATCTTTCCACATTATCTAGTGTGCAGCTGTTATTTAATTTTTTTAATCGGTTGTGTTATTTTTCATTTTGTTGAAAAGGAAAGTAATGCAGCAAGATATATCTATATATATATATATATATATATTAAACAAACACTGTTTTTTTGAGCACAACCTCACATGTTGTTTAACTTCTTTACAGATTGCTCCTCCCCCCCCCCTACCCTACCTTTCCACTCCAAACTTTTATGTTTTTTATCATTCCGCCTAGCCCCATTTCAAAGCCTTAGTCTCTACTGATGTCTGGTAGTGTTTCAGTTTGTTACTCTTTCCTATTAGCTCACGAGCTTTGTCCAATAAGAGAAAGGAAAGGCAGTGATGGGGACTGACATATAACGTGACACTTTAATTTCTTTTCAGTTTTGTGTAAAAATAATGGGAAAACATTATGAGAACAAGGGAAAACAGTGCTATTTTGCTGTTTGCTATGATCTTGGGGCGACCCATTTATTCCCTCCCTTCAAAATTGAAGATTGGTGCTGGGGGAGGGGATGAAATGAACCATAAGTTTAAATTCAGATTTTGAATGGAAGTACACTTTGTGAAGTTCGGATTGAAAACGAAACACTTCGTCTGAAAAACAATATATACCTAGGGGGAAAATAATCCTCAAATCAATCCCCAGGTGAGACGTCATATTAGTATAGCGTTAATGGTATATTTGGGTGGGGGAAGGGTTGTACTTTGCCTTGTTATAAGGAAGCCCATTTATCAACTTTAAACAAGTTTACTGTTCATTTTGTATCAAAGAAGCTTTTTTTTAGCATTTTAAACAGTTTAGGGGGAAAATGGTTGGGTCAGGAAGGAAGGGAGGGGGAGCTGACCAATCTACAAGTTAATGCTAGCTCACTTACCTAGAGTAAAAATAATAGTCAATTCAATCCCCAGGTTAGACGTCATAATAGTACAGCGTTAATGGTATATTTGGGTGGAGGAGGGGGATACTTCGTCTAGTTATAAGGAAACTCATTTACCAACTTTAAAAAAGTTTACTATTCATTTTGTCATTAAAGAGTTTTTTTTTTAAACATTTTGAACAGTTTTGAATTAAAAAAGAGTGGTTGTGCGGGGGAGGAAGGGGGGAGGGGGGTGAACCTGACAAATCTATAAGCTCATGCTAGCTCACTTTAAACATATTCATGTTTGTTTACAACTTTTTATACCATCACAAGCAAGAGAACTTAGTATTTAAATAAATAGAATCTTAAAAATATCATTTTTTTCCTATACAGTTTTATTCAAAAATTCAAAAAAAATATGATCCCATTGAGATCCCAATCTAAAAATTTGTACAAACATAGATAAAATACACAAGAATTATTGAGAATTTTTTCAAAAAAATTCATTATATGTTTTTCGAGAAATTTAAATTTGAAATTTAAATTTCATTTTTTGAAAAAGAAAATTTTTATCAAATTAGTCATGTTGCATATCAGATTGAGCGGCAACTAACGTACTTTAAAATGCCATTTACCAAATCGTTCTATCTATATTTGGTGCCGAGTTATGGTCCCTTTTATGTACCATAATCCATGGAAAAACCAGGGTTTTTCCAAAGTTCAAAGTCTCATAAATGAAAAAATAATAGACATAAAAATCCAAAAATTGAGACTTTTGATTACCTCAAGGGGTACAATTGATGAGCCAAATGTGAAAGAAATACAAAAATGTAAGGTAAAAAACGTTGGATCACTTAAAATGGAATGACCCTTCTTTCAAATTTTTAATTTTTCGATATTCATTTTACCTTTTTATTTTTTAACTTGGCGATATTTTTTGGACTTGGCAATATTTTTTTAACTTGGCGATATTTTTTGGACGATATTTTTTAGATGCATTAAGCTACTTTTAATACTTTCTTCGTCTTTCTTTTATTTTTAACGGGAAAGTAGGCTAAAAAGATAAACATCCTCCTAATTTTATAAATTTAGTTTTATTCAATGTAATTATTTTACCTTTACTTATTTCATCTATTTCAGTTTTTGTAAAGAGTACGTCACAATAATCTTTCTAATATACAGTGCTTGCTTTATTTTTAAACATAGGCTGATTTAATTTTACTTCGCTAGCTCGTTAGTAGTATTATTTTATGATTTAAATACAATTGAAAATTCTTATTCATATCTTAGTCATATTTATGATACATTAAAAAAATACTATTTATTTGCGAATTTGCCAGAAGTAAATACACTGCGATGCAAAAGTTTAGACACAATGCAAATATATGAGTAAAAAGAAAACTATTCAGCGAAATGCTTTCAAATTTCTACTGCAGGTACACGTATATGGTCCTAAATACGTGTCTGGAATTTTTAAAAATACACTGGACGAAAAAAAAATCCCAACACCAAGAAAGATTGCGCTAGATAAACGAAATTTGGTAAGCGTGATTATACAACTGAAAGATGATATCGATTGAAATTTCGAACTCCGCGCATAAGTGTGGCGCAGCTGGCGTCACTCAGAACATGCAAATAAGGCTTGTTTTAAAAGTGTGTTGTAAGCTCGTGGGTATTATTTTTCCGTGAAATTTGACGAATTGCGTTAATGTTAGCCAGGATTGCCTTTAAGAACACGAATAAGCCATTATCAACAGCTCACCGAGTTTGAACGAGGTCATACAATTTGGCTACGAGAAGGTGGATTTTCATTGCGCGATATTGCAGAAATACTTGGTGGGAATGTTTCCACCATGCATGATTATTGGAAGCTATAGTCAAGGTATGGTACTAGCTCAGGAAGATAGAGCTCCGAGCTGCCACGTGGCACGACTGAGAATGAAGATCCCCGTATCCTGCGTACGGCTGTGGAGTATCGTACTGCATCTGCGGCTGACATTCGACTTGCAGTTGGTACCGTCGTGACCCAAAGAACGGTAAGAAACTGTTTACTTCAAGGACAGATACAAACCAGGTAGTCTGTAGCCGGTATTGCATTGACTGTAAACCATGCCGTTTGCGACGGCAGTGGTGTCAAGACAGAGATCACTGGAGGTCGGAGTAGAGATCTGTTGTAATTTCTGATGAAAACAGATTCTGCCTCGGTGCCAGTAATGGTCGTATGTTAGTCAGAAGGCGGTTAGGGGACCGCCTGCATCCAAGCTGTCTGCGACCTAGACTCACGGGACATACACCTGGAGTCATGGTCTCGGGAGCAATTTCCTACGACAGCAGGAGCATTCTTGTGGTTATCACAAACACATTGACTGAAAATTTGTCGTCAGTCTGATAATTCAACCTATAGTACAGCAATTCATGAGTGGCATTCAAAAGGGAATTTTCCAACAAGATAACACTCGCCCTCACACCGCTGCTGTAACGCAAAGCGCTCTACAGAGTGTTGACATGTTACCATGGCCTACAAGATCACCAGATCTGTCTCCAATTGATCACATATGAGATATCATTGGATGGCAACTCCAGCATCATACACAGTTAAAAATGACTGTCCTAGTATTGACACAACAAGTGCTACAAGCATGGAACTCCATACCACAAAGTGACATTCGGCACCTCTATGACACAATGCATGCACGCTTACCGGCTTGCCTTCAAAATTCTGGAGGTTACACTGGCTATTAAAGTAACATAATTTCACATTTGCACAGCATTTTCTTGAACTTAAATTAGCCAGTGATCTTGTACATTTAATCAATTAAACATGTTAACTAGACAATTGCATTGCCCAAATTTCATTACTCTACAGTAATTTTTTTCCGCCAGTGTATAACCAAAACAAAAATCGGATGTAACAAAAGACTTTTTTTTTTTTTTTTTTTGCCGTTTCAAAAGCTTAGATAAAAGTCAGATTATATGCAAATATCTCTTAAAATGTGATTGGTGGAGGAAAGGCGGGAATTTATTATTCGAATATAAAGTGCAGATATTGCAGGGTGAATGATCAAAATCCCAAAAGCTCTGTAAATCGCGTATAAAGAAGTTGAGAAAGTTTCGAAGCCGAAATTTCAAAATGACCCTACTTTATTAATGTTTTGTCTTTTAAATCGGCTCTAGTATGGTACATTGTTTTTTACTTCGTGAAGAACAAATTCAGACATGCTTATTGATCAAAAAATCCAATAAAAATATATTTCATAAGGATAAAGGAATTGAAAAAACGGCTCGAACTGACGATTTGCCCCTTAACACTACAAAACTTCAACTTGGGTCAAAAACAGCACGTTACAGCATAAGTAGATGAGCAACTGAATCGGAATGCATAAAAAAAGAAAGAGTTGTGCTTGAGTCTTTTCGAACAGAGTGTTCCAAATAACCCAGATTTGCATGGTAAAAGAAGCACAGCATATCGTCGGCACCATGCTAAACTAACGAATGTGAAAAATCGCTTTTTTCAAGTTCATTTTTCAAGCTCAAATTTTACAAATAATTAAAATTAAAATGATACCTTCGAACGATAGTTTTACACTTAAAGATATCTATAAGAGTTTAAAAGTTGAAAATAACCAAACACGTCAGGTGGGAAAAAGTTATATGCAGTGTTTTGGCTCTCCTGAAAAGTGCCAATTTTCACATTCGTTAGTTTAGCATGGTGGCGACGATATGATCACTGGATCTTTTCTCAAGTCCTGCTAATGGAATTAGGTATAATACATCTACGCCATCCCAATTTAAACAATTTTCAACAGAGAAAGTAACATTCATTTTTTAGTCACGATGATACATATGCTGCTTTTCCCATTAAAATCTGACTTATTTGGAACTCTGTCCGAAAAGGCTCAAGTACAATTCTTTGTTTTTTTCATGCATTTTGAGTCAGTTGTTCATCTACTTAGAGTGTCATGTGCTGTTTTTGATCCAAGTTGAAGCTTTGTAGTATTAAGGGCAAATCGTCAGTTCGAGTTTTTTTTTTTTTTTTTTTTTTTTTTCAATTCCTTCATCCTTAACCCATTAATGCCTAGCGTCCTTTTTTATGGACGGTCGAAAAAAAAGGGTCTGAATTTCCCTAAAATGTACATTTAAACCAAATAATAGTGTTCAATTAGTACCTTGGTATTGCTTCAATTCGTTATTAACAGATTGCAGCACATAACCATTGTAAAGTGTGTTCTGTAGCAGTTTTAATATGATTTTTATCAAAAATTACATCGTTCACAATTTAAAAAAAAGCTATGTTTTCAAAGTTATTCCCAGCTCCCCAGTTTATGTTAATTGCTGATTTTATTTCTTCTTATAAAATGTCTTTTTAAATATTATATCGTAGGCAGAAAAAAAATTTTGGTAAAAAAGTATGTACCCTCTGGTGCCTAGCGTCCCTTTTTAGGGACGATTTTTCTTTCTTAAATAAAAAATGTATTTTTTACATGATAATTTTTTAACTATTTTTCCTGTCCATTAAACACTATTTGTAACCAGTATACAATAGGGTGAGTCGAAAAAATCGATTTTTTTATTTCGAAATCGCATTACCTCTCAAAAGTTGTGGTTTAGTATCCACAACTTGGGAAAAATAAGAAAAAAATTCTAAGTTGACGTCTTCGGTTCGCGCTTGAGGCTCAAAGTTGGAAAAAATATGTTAAAAATGGAAATTTTCAAAAAGAAAAAAGAAAAAAAAAACTGTAACTTTTTATAATGCAAATACCATAAGCTGTAAATATTTTGTGCATTTTTAATCTAAAAATATTTTATAGCTTTTACATACGATCATTAGTTTACACATCAGCCTTAAATTGGGCTAAAATCGCCTACAATGTCAAATTTCGAAAATATCGATTTTTTTTATTTCGAAATCGCATTACCTCTCAAAAGTTGTGGTTTAGTATCCAAAATTTGGGAAAAATAAATAAAAAATCTAAGTTGACTACTTCGGTTCGAGCATGAGGCTCAAAGTTGGAAAATATATGCTAAAAATAGAAATTTTCAAAAAATAATTTGAAAAAAAAGTATTTTTTTTTTCTATCGAATCTGATTTAAATTGTTAGTAGATAACAGAATTTGAACCCAAAAAATTATATATAACTTTTAGAAGATACATTCTGTTTGTGCATAAGGCTCAAGATATGAAAAAAAATGTCAAAAACTGAACCAGAACGCACTATGCCGGCGCTGTGCCGGTATATTTTTGTTTTACAGCCGACTTTTCTAGACATTACACATATTCTAGTAGGAGACAGGTCAAAGTCCCTGCAGTCTGCACTCCCTTTGGTTGTCACTTAGTCAGCTAGATCCGCCAAACAAACAGCATCTTTAATTAGCAACTGAAAGTGAATCAAAAAGTGCACCGTGTTTAGCTTTGGGTGAGTTTTTTTTGTAACTTTATAGCATATTTTTATGCTCAAGTTTTGTTATACTGTTCTCCGTTCTCCGAATAATAAATAATGGAACCCCGGAGAACTTCTAAACGTTTAATTATTTGTCCGTTTTTTGGTGTACCGAAAGGGTTAAGTCAAAGTGTTTTAACCACATGTGCAGATGTGTTGTTAGCTTGCTTTGAAGAAAAATCGCTATCTGTAAAAGGCGAACCTTTTTCAAGGATTTCAGATTGCATAGCTCATAGAAGAAATCTACTGCAAAGCTTCTATACCAACGGTCAGTCATGTACGTATTGTAAAATTGATAAAGGATTACCATAATACTACACTTTGAGAAAGTCATTTAGTCGTGATAAAGATAAATTGAACTT
The DNA here is from genome assembly GCA_038373865.1 of Uloborus plumipes. Lineage (NCBI taxonomy): Eukaryota > Metazoa > Arthropoda > Arachnida > Araneae > Uloboridae > Uloborus > Uloborus plumipes. Next base: position 11,219 of record JAXGGA010019236.1, read on the forward strand.
CAAGACAAAACTCAATCATTTTGTTAACTAAGCGAAGTCTAAACTTTTTGACGTTGCTTCTTTCAAGTGTGCAATGAATTTTTCGTGTTCTCTTGTGCTAAAAAGCGAATCTCTTGTAGATGTACACTATACATCTGTACATTAGTATAGAACGCACATTGGTATTACCACTGTACATTGGTATAGAAGCTTTGCAGTAAATTTCTTCTATTTAAGCAGATATGCAATCTGAAATTCTTGAAAAAGGTTCGCTTTTACAGATTGCGATTTTTCTTCAAAACAAGTTAACAACACATCTGCACATGTGGGTAAAACACTTTGACTTAACCCTTTCTGTGCACCAAAAAACGAACAAACAATTAAACGTTTAGAAGTTTTCCGGGGTTACATTATTTATTAGTCGGAGAACGGAGAACAGTATAACAAAACTTGAGAGTAAAAATATGCTATAAAGTTACAAAAAAAAAAACTCACCCAAAGCTAAACACGCTGTACTTTTTGATCCACTTTCAGTTGCTAATTAAATATACTGTTTGTTTTGCGGGTTTAGCGGACTAAGTGACAACCAAAGGGAGTGCAGACTGCAGGGACTTCGAACTGTCTCCTAGAATATGTGTAATGTCTAGACAAGTCGGCTGTAGAATAAAAATATACCGGCACAGTGCCGACGTAGTGCGTTCTGGTTCAGTTTTTGAATTTTTTTTTTTTTCATATTTTGAGCCTTATGTACAAACAAAATGTATCTTCTAAAAGTTATATGTATATTTTTCGGTTCAAATTATGTTATCTACTAACAATTTAAATCAGATTCGATAGAAAACAATTACTTTTTTTTTTCAAATTATTTTTTGAAAATTTTCATTTTTAGCATATATTTTCCAATTTTGAGCCTCATGCGCGAACCGAAGGAGTCAACTTAGATTTTTTTTTATTATTTTTCCCAAATTTTGGATACCAAACCACAATTTTTGAGAGGTAATGCGATTTCAAAATTAAAAAAATCGATATTATCGAAATTTGACATAGTAGGCGATTTTAGCCCAATTTAAGGCTGATGTGCAAACTAATGATCGTATGTAAAAGCTATAAAATATTTTTTAGATTAAAAAATGCACAAAATATTTACAGCTTATGGCAGTTGAATTATAAAAAGTTACAGTTTTTTTTTTTTTCTTTTTTCTTTTTGAAAATTTCCATTTTTAACGTATTTTTTCCAACTTTGAGCCTCATGCGCGAACCGAAGACGTCAACTTAGAATTTTTTTCTTATTTTTCCCAAGTTGTGGATACTAAACCACAACTTTTGAGAGGTAATGCGATTTCGAAATAAAAAAATCGATTTTTTCGACTCACCCTAGTATACAAAATATCTTTGAAAAAAAATGTCAGGCATTAATGAGTTAAGAAATATAATTTTTCTTGAATTTTTTGATCGATACGCATTTCTGAATTTGCTCTCCACTAAGTAAAAAAACAATGTACATTCATACTAGACTCGATTTAAAAGACAAAAAATTTATGAAGTACGGTCATTTTTTAATTTTCGACTTCAAATCTTTCTCATCTTCTTTACACCCGATTTGGAGAGCTTTTGGGGTTTTGATTATTCACTTAGCAATCTCTGTACCTTATATTCGAATAATAAAGTCCCACCTCTCCTCCACCAATCAGATTTTAAGAGATATTTGCATAAAATCTGACTTTTGTCTAAACTTTTGAAATAGCAAAACAATTGTCTTTTGTAAATTCCGATTTTCGTTTCGGTTATATTTTTAAAAACTCCAGACACGTATTTGGGAATATATTGTGTCCCTATAGTAGAAATTTGAAAGCATTTCGCTGAATACTTTTCTTTTTATGCATATATTTGCATTTTGTCTAAACTTTTGCAGCGCAGTGTATAATGATTTAGCACTATTTATTGGTAGTTATTGTTAAAAACTAATGCATGGGCTATTACAAATTAATCGGAACTAATATTTTTTTAAGGAATTTAATGATACAATTACTGAAAAAAATCATACAGAGACAAAATAGAGACCATTATTGGTTTAAAACTTAAAGTGATAAAAAAGCTTATAAAGTGGAAGAACTAATTTAACAATAGTTAAAAAAAAAACTTAAGTTCTTTTTATATGAGTCCCTGGGAACCGAGCCCGCTCGGTTTATATATATATATATATATATATATATATATATATATATATATATATATATATATATATATATATATATATATATATATATATATATATATATATATATAGTATATATATATATATATATATATATATAAAGAGGTTTGTAGACTCGTGTTTTTTTCTAAAGTGCGAAATACTTATTTAGATAAACTTGAAAAGCATTTTTCCCCCTACATTGCATAGCGTTGCCAATTGGATACATGGACTATTTTTCTTTATGACCAAGTGTAAGGCAACGCGAGCATAAAAAGCAAGTATTAGGTATCTTTAAAGCAAATATAACCATCTATCCTCAAAATTATTTTTTTTAATGTGTTCCAATAATTTCCTATTACACTGAAAACATATATATGTCTTTCAGAGAACAAAAAAAAACACAACCATATTTAATCCGTGCTCACCGTAAAACCACACCCAATTTCATTTCATTTGGCCTCAAAGACGCGGGAGGGGTAGATGAGAATGGATGCAGAGTCCCTGTTCTCCAGTACGCATTTAGTTCCAGTTGGTTTTGACTTTCACTTCACTTCACACTCCAGGTATCCCCCCGTACATACCACAACTCGTGGTTTACAACGTAATGTGCCCTGAAGAGCGCTCTGTTCATTCTTGACGTCCCCCAGCCACCATTAATGAAGACGGTGGATCTTTGATCTGCCCGGGACCCTCCGATTACGAGTCAGACGACTTACCGATCGGACTACCACTGCCCTCACCCAATTCTAACTTTATTTTGATTGATCTCTTTTAAATTTAAAAAACAATAACAATTCCAACGTGTTGCCAAAACTCGTTTGCCAAATATCGTAAAAATGTAAATGTATGCTCATGTGATTAAATATGAATTCCATTGTTATAATTAAACGTGGTTGATATGAAACAGTAACATTAAGAGTAATCATAAAGAAAATAGCGAAAGACAGCGACTCAAAACTTTTAAGGCACAAAAAAAAAAATGTTTTTTTTTTCTTTTTTTTTTGTAAAAACTCGCGTTTTTACAGAAAAAGCGCCGATATATGTGAACTCAAAAACCAAAACTGTATCTAAATACAAAATTTTATTAAAATCGTTAGAGCCGTTTTCGAGATCAGAAATATTTTTACACACTGGTAGGGAAAAAAATCCCAACCCCAAGAAAAAATTACTGTAGCGTAATAAAATTTGGGTAGCGCAATTGTCTAGTTAACATGTTTAATTGATTAAATGTACAAGATCACTGGCTAATTTAAGCTCAAGAAAATGCTGTGCAAATGTGAAATTATGTTAATTTAATAACCGGTGTAACCTCCAGAATTTTGAAGGCAAGCCTGCAGGCGTGCGTGCATTGTGTCATACAGGTACCGAATGTCACTTTGAGGTACGGAGTGCCATGCTTGTTGCACTTGTTGTGTCAATATTAGGACAGTCATTGCTGACTGTTGAGGATACTGGAGTTGCCGTCCAATGATATCCCATACGTGATCAATTGGAGATAGATCTGGTGAGCTTACAGGTCATGGTAACATGTCAACACTCTGTAGAGCACATTGCGTTACAGCAGCAGTGTGAGGGCCAAAGTTTTCCTGTTGGAAAACTCCCCCTTGAATGCTACTCATGAAGGGCTGAACTACAGGTTGAATTACCAGACTGACGACAAATTTGAAGTCAGTGTGTTTGGGATAACCACACGAGTACTCCTGCTGTCATAGGAAATGCTCCCGAGACCATGACTCCAGGTGTAGGTCCCGCGTGTTTAGGAGGCAGACAGCTTGGATGCAGGCGATCCCCTGGATTCTTTTTGACCAGCCTACGACCATCACTGGCACCAAGGCAGAATCTGTTTTCTTTGGAAATTACAACAGATCTCCACTCCGACCCCTAGTGAGCTTTGTCTTGACACCACTGACGTCGCAAACGGCAATGGTTTGCAGTCAATGGAATACCGGCTACAATACACCTGGCTCGGAGCTGTCCTGGAAGTAAGAGATTTCTTACCATACTTTGGGTCACGACGGCGCCACACTTATGCACGGAGCGTGAAATTCCAATCGATGTCATATTTCAGTTGTATAAACACACCTACCAAATTTCGTTTCTCTAGCGCAAGTCTTTCTTGGTGTTGGGATTTTTTTCCGCCAGTATATATATATATATATATATATATATATATATATATATATATATATATATATATATATATATATATATATATATATATATATCTTTATAACCTACATTCACGAAAGAAATATTTATAATTTGCGAAATGTTACGAACAAATCTAATTACTTATAGAAAAAAATAAATAATAAGGAAAACTCTAGCAACATTTTATGAAAGAGAATTTACTATACATGTATTAAATATTTAGGTAGTAATTAGTAAGGATACCAGAGAAATATAAAAATTATTCAGTCAGATTAAAAATAAAGAATCATTTATGATTCTTCTGAAAATGAGTTTCACTATGATTTCCAACAATTTAATAGATATCTAATGCAAAGCTTTAAAGATTTCTTCTGCTAATTACTGTTCAAAAAGAGTAAATAACGTTAATTTTAATCATGAAGCAGATTAATTGTTGATAAAATTTTTCGGGGTTATATGTGATGAGAGAAATATTAATTATTTATACTAAATGAAAAAGATTTGTGATTATTATAATATTCTTTGTGATATAAACAATAAACTTAAATATTAATATGAAAAACATTGGAGTTATTTGTCAAATTGTTTCAAAAAAGCATGCATAATAAATGAGATCTAAAATAAAAAGTGTTTTAAAAATACCTAGTTAATGAATGTGATTTAAATATGTACGTTAAGATTTAAAAAGTAATTTCAAATCTTAAAAAGTATAAAAGAATTTTACAAGCATCGTAATTATGGTAAGTTCAATCATGATGCTACACTAGGTGGCCAAAAGTATCCGGACACTTTCAAAAATTCACATTTTTACATATAGCTCGAGAAATAAGTGATCAATTGTTCTTTAACTTTAGTCATACAAAATATAGGCTTCACCGAACGTTTCCAAGTTGAAATTAAATTACTTTTGCATTTGGGGGACGACAAGAAGGGGGTTGAAAGAAAAACCGCTTTTTGACCATAACTCTTCGAAAATAGCTCGGAATAAGCTATCAATTTCAGTAATTAATTAGCATACTATGTATAATTACTGTACAAATTTTTATGAACGTACCACTCTTACTTCTGAAGATATGAAACATTTTTGAAAAAACGGCAATTTTATTTGAAGGGTTTTTGCTCATAACACGCAGAGTTTTTGATCAAACCTTATCACAACTTCAGGAAAGATGACAAAATACAAGAGAAAGAACATACTAAAACGGTAAATAAAAATATTAAAAATCCGATGAGATCTGAACGTTAAAAGGAAATAATTTTTCACGGCGCATGCGCAAACGACAGAAATTTACAACTACAAAAATATTGTACCCTGATTTATACTGCATCTTATAAAAAAAGTTCCAGTTGAATATCATGAAAAATGAAAAAGATATCAGCGATCTAGTGAGCTGTATTTCATTCATTCGCAGGCAAAACATAAATCGCAAGGGGTTGTCCACAAATAGTGTGGTGACAATCGATCATTTTTTTTCAATGTTAAATTGTATACAGTTTGAAAATTTATATTCGGCATTGTAGTCACATTTCGTTTATTCGGCCAAAAAGACCTTATACGTAGGTGGCCAAAAGTATCCGGACACCCTCTGAAGCGTTGGTTTTGATCGACGACGCAATAACCTTTAATTTAAAAATAGCTCTTTGTGGACAGACCCACACTATTTATGTATTGTCTGCGAATGAATGAAATACAGCTTACTAGATCGCTGATATATTTTTCATTTTTCATGATATTCAACTGGAACTTTTTTTATAAGATGCAGTATGAATCAGGCTACAATATTTTTGTAGTTATAAATTTCTGTCGTTCGCGCATGCGCCGTGAAAAATTATTTCCTTTTAACGTTCATATCTCATCGAATTTTTAATATTTTTATTTACCGTTTTAGTATGTTCTTTCTCTTGTATTTTGTCATCTTTCCTGAAGTTGTGATAAGGTTTGATCAAAAACTCTGCGTGTTATGAGCAAAAACCCTTCAAATAAAATTGCCGTTTTTTCAAAAATGTTTCATATCTTCAGAAGTAAGAGTGGTACGTTCATAAAAATTTGTACAGTAATTATACATAGTATGCTAATTAATTACTGAAATTGATAGCTTATTCCGAGCTATTTTCGAAGAGTTATGGTCAAAAAGCGGTTTTACTTTCAACCCCCTTCTTGTCGTCCCCCAAATGCAAGGGTAATTTAATTTCAACTTGGAAATGTTCAGTGAAGCCTATATTTTGTATGACTAAAGTTAAAGAACAATTGATCACTTATTTCTCGAGCTATATGTAAAAATGTGAATTTTTGAAAGTGTCCGGATACTTTTGGCCACCTAGTGTATGTGTAAAATTTATAAACCTAAATTTAACTATATAACACATGACTGTATTTGTGTAAAAAAAAACTATTAGTAAAAGAGGCAACCAAAAAATTAATATCATAATAAAGTAAGTTTTTTAAAAATATTCCCTAATAAAGGGAAGTGCTGATACAAATAAAAACCGTGAAAGAAATTTGAAACGTTTTGAGATTTGTGTGAATAAAACAATCCTAAGGTTGTATAAAATGAAAAATTATTCAAAAAGTTAATTGATTTAATAAAAAAATAGGAGAATATAAACTTGTTTTAGTGGTGTTATTGTACTTAGACTTATCTAAATATTTAAATCAAAATAAGAAAAAAAATAGAGCAGCTGAAAAGCGTAGTAAAATTTGAACCGTATTTGATTTTGTTTTTGATTAAGCTTTTAAACAAGAACAAAATAAAAATTCAAAAACATAAAGTGGAGTTTCTCTAAGAGGATTAACTTGACCTAATTATGAGAGTATTGATATAGATGAAACATGGATTAGAACATATTACACAAACAAAAATAACTTATAATTAATGAAATCAACAGAACGATTTATTTTGAAAAGCAATGAGAAAAGTAAATGGTTGTGCTGCTATCTTTGCATGTGATCCATCATAATATCAAGCGTTGCATCCCAAAATTATGTCAATTCAAGAAACATTTATCTATTGAGATGTGTTGAAAATAAAACAGGATATAAAGAATCTTTACAGAGTTTTAAGTGTTCATCACAGAACATGCCTTTATTTCTTTCTTTCAAATGGGAACATTAATTTTGTGTTTAAACCAATGCCGAGTAAGCAATTGTTGAGCGAAATTACCTTAAGTCGTCGACTGCTATTGGTTTCAAACAGGAATTCCTTTTCCGGCAAAAGAAAACAGCTTTCGATGTAACATTTACGTTATACTAGAAAAAATACCGTTCGTTGCCTGGGTCAGCAATAATATTGAGAAACAATTTATACTCACCTTTTTTTTCCTGAACTGAAAGAACTCAAAACACACCGCTTTGACGATTTTTAAAATGTCGCCAAATTTGCGGTAACTGTTTTGTTATACCTAGGATAATTTTGCTCCCCTATCTACTTTATGAAAATACATTAAGTATTATTATGTCACTAATTTTTGTCACAGAAAAATAGTCATCAAATGCTGAGATACTATTGCTGACCATAAAATGATGCTAAAAGTTGTTGTCCTAAATTATTTCGAAATTAATAGGAACATTTGAAAATTATTTGTGCAAATACGCAAATTAATGATAATTTTAGTCTTGTTTAAGGGTTTTATTAATTTATTATGCGGTTTATTTTACATTTTGACATAATTTTAAAAAGGCTTTTAATTTATACATACGGAATCGGCCAACAAAAGAAAAGAAACTAAACTTTTCAAATGTGGGAGTATTATATCAATGATTAAGATTTGGCCGCAGTTAATAAATAACAGACAACATCGTTTTATTTTGGTTACATCGTGTAAGAAGTAAATTAGTATTACGTAGTCTTAGGCACAAAAACTGGTGTCAGTTTTAACAAAATCGCCGAGAACCCCGAGTATTAAAATTTTCTTGCAACAAATTTGGCAAAATTCCTGTTCAATTGTAAGTACCGCGAGAAAGTGCCCAATCAACGCAAACAAATTCAAGCAATGCCGTTAATTTGTATTTAAAGCTCCATCAAATTGGAAAATAATGAACCTAATCCATTTATTAGTTGCCAATCTTTTCGAGCGATTACGTTACCGATACTCTAAAACACATATTTACAAAACTTGCGAAAACAATTGATGCAGTGAACAATCTACTAATAAAGGAATACAATTTATTCTACTAAATAATATTTGCACGTTTCAAAGCAAAAAAAAATCACATTGCTTAAGAATATGTATTCTACTTACAACCAAGACTACAAAATGTTTTAAAGTACTAATCATGATAAAAGCTTGTTAGAGAGCGAGCGCGAGGGTTTCCAATGCCTATGTAAAAGCCTGGATATTAACTATGAAGCTGAAAAAAAATTACTTTTTGATTTGACTTGAAAAAAGCCTTGAACATTTAATGAGAAAAAGGGGAAATCGGAACAGGGCATCTCCGCTGCAAATTTTATTCCTCTCTACCCCGCATGGGACATTTCCGCCGCAACTCCTATTCCCCCTCTGACTGGCACAGGACAAATCCGCCGAGCCATTTTCAAGGGTTAGAAAGGGGTTACTGGTTTAAAGCTCCCATTCTTGGCAGCACATCGTGTTTCGGCGACCAACAGTAAATCTAAATAAACGAAATAAATTCCCGGGTTACTTGTGGAGCACAGTATGGTGCGTAAATCAATTCAAACTTCGCCAATTTTCCTTCGCTAAGTATTGTACCCTACTAGCTCAATTGGCGGAGTTGTCCTGTCGTACGAAGACGGCGGGCAAAGACGCGGCGGAGATGTCTCATGGGGGGAAAAGTAAACTTTGCGGCGAAGATGGCCTACGCTGCGGCATAGTCTAAGAGCCCATGAGTGCCAGACCTACGTCATTTTATAAAGGCACGAAATTTTTCTGCGTAAGCACACCGCAGCATG
>JAXGGA010019237.1:0-20446 GCA_038373865.1 Uloborus plumipes
GTATTATTATTCCTTAGTTCAAAATGAGGTATGTAACATTTTCGATGTCCCTCTCCTGGCCAACATTTCTGTTCTAAATAAAATAAAAATAATAATTCTGCCTGCAGTGTGTAATTGAGTTAAGAGGATAAAAGAGAAAAATACCATTATTTACCTTCTATATAATTCCGGGTAGAAATATCAGCCTTTTTTGATTAAAATGTCCCTCTCCTGGCGCAAAAAAAATGTCCCTCTCCTGGCGCAAAAAAAAAAAAAAAATGTCACTCTAGCATTACTTTTAAAGCACTGGTAAAACATCCGATAGAATAGATGGATTTATTTACCAAACATCAGTTAAAAATATTAAAAAGGAGTCTCATTTATTAAAAAAGTATTCATTTAGAAAAATTTGAACTTTATTTTATGATTGTAAATCTCTTTCTTCATATAAATATTAAATTTGTCGGATGCTGCATCTCTTAAAACAGTGTTCGTTTAAGGAGGTTGTAAATTAGTTTTGTTTGTCAACAATAAACATAGTTTTTCATTCATGTTGAAGTTATTTCTTTGTTATTGTTGTAAAATTTCTGATAATCCTTGATAAAATTCATTTGTTTGCTCGCTTAGTGCTTCTTGTCACTCTCTCGGTTTGAAAAAATTGACCCCCCTTTTTTGGGGTGTAGCATACTTAAAGTGAGTTCCCTCTATTTTTCTCTTAATAAGCTCCTAACAAAGAGTAAGTATGATTTTTTTAAGATTTTTTTAAGCATTTTTATTTTTATAGAGTTTGTGAGTCGAAAATGCCAGGTTTTTGGAGAATCACCCATAAACAAAGAAAAAAAAAGATAGAAAGTACTCAGTTTTTAATATAAATAGATAAACTGGCAATCGCTTTTGAAATAAATTGTTTTGTACGGACTAAAAAAAATAATAGTAGTAAATAATTTGTCAGTAATTTATGTCTGAAATTCCAGAAAAAATTAGCTCGTTTTTTTATTTTATAACGGATGCACATTAAACTATTCATACTGAAATTATACTTACACTTTAACGTTTGCTAATTTTCATCTTGATTAATTTAATATTGAAACAGATAAATACCTTTGAACATAAAAATAAAAGTATATAATACAACATTTAAAAGCACAAATGCGTAGAAATACTACAGACACGCGTTTCAGAGTTACAAGGAACACCATTTTCAATGTGAAAATGTGAGCTTATGGATGCAATGAACAAGGCGTTTCTTGTAATGCCGAAACACGTGTCTGCAGTATTCATAAATGCGCAGGCATTTATGTTTTTCTATGTTGTATTATCTACTTTTTATTTAATATTATTTGTTATTTTCAAGATCGAAAATAAACATCAAAAGATTTTTTATGCTTAAAACAAAAAAAAACAGTAAAGAATAATATCGTAAGATAACTAAAATATAAATGTTGTTAACATTTGGAAAATGGTTTAAGAAGATAAAAAAAAATAAACAACAGTTCAGACCATTGTTATTTTTCTTTGTCAGCAGTAACGACCATCATTGGAAGAAAAAAGTGCTCTCGACTTGAAGCAAAACGTGATTGATAGTGACTTTTCCCAAAACGATAATTATAATACTGAAAATAATCTTTTTTTTTTCTAATAAAAGTCTCTTTTTCAAAGGGTCTTTCATTTTATTATTTTATTTCCAGTTTTATATGATGCTATTTATGGATATCAAAATAATCTTTAGTTACTTTAGCAGCTTTTCTCGTCGAATATAAAATCCTCTTTATGAATAATATGATATATACTTTTTTTTTATTCGAAGAAAGAAAGAATGAGATAGCGATAGAGATTATATTATTTATTTTCTCTGAGAAAATTTCGTTAAATTTAAATTAGAGTGGGATGTGAGCTACCCGTCTTTCTAAAACCAAAATGACAAAAAAAAATAGTACGTATAAGATAGTTCCACAAAGGACGTAAATGAAAATCTTTAATAAAAAAAATTATAAGATATCTGAAAACCTGCTTACAGTAAAGGTGCATACAAGATTTTAATAATATGTAGATGCATGCAGGGTAGAAGGAGAAATGAGAGCACTCCCTCCCCCCCCCCCCCCCGCTAAGTAATTGAACATTTTTAAATTTATTTTTTAAATGTGGTTTTAGACGTTTATTTGTTAGATGAATTGTAAACAGCGACTGCCTTCTATAAAATTCGAAATGGAAAAGATACACTGGCTGTAACTGTGATCTATTAAGTTGGCTCACTTTGTTTAAATTTCTCTCAAAAAAGGGGGGGGGGTGAGGGGCGCAGTATCATAAAACTATTTTATTAAAAAAAAATGCGTAATTTTTTTTTAAAAAATTACGCAAAGAATGCTTGGTGTGATTTGTATCAGGGGGTTATTTTGTTGTATGCCAACAAGTCATTTAGCTCATGCATACTTCTCAATACACTATAAAATAATTCGTGAAAATAAACACTGCGGATAAAATTGAAAACTATTAACATGAATCATCCATACAAAAGTGTTAACGTGTTAACGATGGTTATCTATTCATCAACTGTGATGGAATGAATACGTCGCATCGTTCAACTGCTGTTTTTTTTTTTTAATTGAAGATAAAAGATATTTTAATGCAGTTCGTAATTATTTGCCCGTTGCGAAACACTTTGAGTGTTCTCCTTAATTGTAATGACTTTAATTTTTTAGTTCTCATTACGGGTTTAAAAATTCCTTCTTGGGAACTATTCATCAGGAAATATTCTAGATACGTGTTAACGATAATTTAATCAGAATTAATTAATTTTTGAAATATTTTTTCTACTCACACGGAAACTTTAATGCATTTGAGGAGCCTTTGTGACGATGTAATTCTAGTTAGTTTATTTTTGTGTCTTCGTTTCAGATTTTTTTTTGTTACAGTTATCTGTCTGAAATATTCGTTTTGTCGGCTGTTTTTTTTTCATTTGGAAATGTGGTGGCTTTTTGGTAAATAATATTAAGAAATATATTAGTTGATTAAAAGTAAATAATATTATTTAACAAGCAACACATTCATCTTTAAATGTGTTTCAAGGAATGTGTATGCATGTGTGTATGTTTTGTACAGAAGTCTTTTGATGAAAGCACCTTTGCTCTAGTAGAATATGATAAAAGAAGAGAAAACTAGAGGTATACACCAAAATATTTTTTATTTGGAATGTAAAAAAAAAAAAAGAAAATCCTTAAGGCAATCTCTAATGAAAAATGCATAAGGAGATGCCAGGTCAATAATGCCGTCTTTCATGCTGTTAAAGATCTTGAATGCAGGAACTTGAGCAACTAAAAAAAGAAAATCTGCTTATGAAATATTAAAATCCTAAAACTTCATGAATAACGTCCTTCCAATGACGAATAGTGTTTTTACAAACGAAAGTCTAGTGCTCTAAGTAACACCATAAGACAATGTACAAAATTTAGTAACATATGTTTAGTAACCTTAAAAAAAGTCTTCTAACTGCGTATGTTTTTATTCCTAGAGGAATCATGATCGATATAAGATACAAAATAATGTTTTCAAGTGTATAAAATTAAATTCAAAACATTTTCATTAAATTTCCCGAAAAGCAAAACTTTGCATCAATCCTCCTATCGTTTCTTTACTTATAATAAAGAAAAAAATGATATGATTTTCTTTCTAGTTAATGCATTAAAAGATTTTGCACAGCGAATAGTGCCTAGTACTACGCATTCCGTCAAATTATAAAAATAAGTAAATGTTACTCAAAATGTGCATAATGTACTTACGTAATTTAAAATTAACACTTATTTTAAGGATACGTATGCAAAAATTATGTTTATTAAATTGCTAAGAGTTACTATTGAACAATATCTATATAAACATTCCTGACAGAAAAATTAATCCAAATGTAAAGATTTAACTATTGCAGTGTTTTCTGCATTACGTACTGGCTATTGCTCACCATCGACCCTTATTAAAATTAATTTCAGTAAATGATTTTCCCTTTAATTATTACTTTCTTTTTCTGCCCTTTTTGTTTAAAGAGGAACATAAAATTATAAATAGGAACATTTTGAATACCTTATTAAGAATAAATCAATATATTGTAATAGAGATAGCAGCTACTTATCAAAGAGAAAATCCCTTCTCACACTTATTTAAAAAACATGGGTCATACCAGTACTGCCTTGTTTCTCTTCTAGACTGTTCTATATATAAGTACATTTCTCAAACCTCTTCCTGGGACTGCACCAACAGCACAAAATGTGGTAGCCTTCTGCTCTGGGTACTAGTGCTTTGTAAAAAATGAACGTTGTTTTTACAGTAAAAAATAGCTAATTTCACAGTAATAAACTGTAAAAATTCCTGATTTTGCAGTAATAAACTGTAAAATTGCTAATTTTACAGCTTAATACCGTACATTTTACAGTTTTGCAACTTGAAACTCTGGTGCCAGTATTATACTGTTCTTTTTACAGTATAATTCAACTAAATTTTACGGTAATAAACTGTAAATTTCCTTACTTAACAGTAAGAAACTACAATCGCTAGTTTTACAGTTTTTTACTGTGCATTTCACAATTTTAGATTGGAACCCGGCTGCCAGTATTATACTGTAAAAGCAACAGTGTATTTTTCGCTGTGTGGGAGTTCTCATAAAGAGTTCTCATTCCAAAAAACAGTGAATTGACTGAAACAGAAAGAGCACAATTTTCAGAAAAGGGTAATGTGAAAGAATATCGGTTTTAAAAAGTTGAGGGAAGCTGCAGGTCAATATCGATTTATAGAGGTTCCTTAAAAATGTGTGTCACGTTAGAGAGGTTTGCAGCCATTAAAATTAACTTTGGACAACCATTACAAAATAAAAAGGTCGACTTACTGAGATTGTCAAGTTACCAGAGTTCCGCTGTATTTGAAATTTTTCGAATATGATTTGAAATGTAAAAACTGTGAGCAGTTAAAATTTCAAGGTAAGATACATTTCAAAAGTTAATCTGTCACAAGTAATGAGTATTCCTAAAATTCATTAATTGGGCGTCTAGACACATTTGTGGATTTTATCCCAGAATTGGATTTAGTGGATGCGACATAGAAGGCAGGCAAAGGAAGAGCTTTGTAAGAACTGGGCAAACATGGTTTGGTAAATAAAATTATTTTAATCCAATTTTGATTGCAAGTTTCGAAAAAAAATTTTTTTGAACTTCTTTGGTCTTACCCCGCAGTTTTTTTACACTATTCATGAATGTGATGTATGTAAAATTTTAGCTCATATGAATAATATTTAGAGGTCACGCAACGCGATCGAATTCTATTGAAAATTAGCATTTTCGAGAGTTGGAGTACATGACTTCATTACCCGAAATAATATTGTTCTTCATATAAAATGGAATAATTGAAAATGTTAGTTTACACTACTAAGTAATTAGTCAATAAAATAATAGCTCAAAGTGAGTTGTAACGACCCCCCCCCCCCCCGCTCCAAAGCAGCATCATCTCTTACCTGAGTTTGGGTAGAAAATGCAGCTGCAAGCTCGGGCTGTGGTTTCTGTTTTCTTTTCGGTTGTGTGAGATGTATGAGTTTATTCGGTTAAAACACCTAGCATCCACTCTAGACAGGGCCCAATATAAGTGCCAGAAAGCCACTTTGATAGTAGCTGCTACAGTAGAAAGTATGAGTAAAAATGGGGAGGATTTGACAACGTCCATAAAACGGTAAAGGCAAACTATTCTCTGAATCGGCTGTTAACTTACAAAAGTCGTTTAAATCTATGACTTCCTTTGATAGTTTACTGGAACGAAACACTTATGCAAAATATATTGAGAAAATGAAGGAGGATCGGCGGGTTTCGTACCAGTATTAGTATTAGGACCACAAGCATTGATGATTTACTTCTGGGTTCTAGTAAGTTAGTCAGGCACTGGAATTGCTACGGCAAATGCTGCTGTGCGATAACCAGTTAGATAAATGGTAACTTAGTATGTGTTTCGATACGACATGCAGTGCCGGTACTAAAATTGGAACAAGTTTGAACTTGGAAAAAGGAACTAGGGAAGCAACTTTTATATTGTGCTTTCCGCCATTATATTTTAGACATTGTGTTTTCTGTGGTATTACAACCGAAGTCTATTCTAGTCTTGGTTTTTCGGTATTTTAACCGATAAACCTAAAATAGGCAGAATTGGGGTATTTGATTGCGTGCAATGTCAAATGCGGTGTTCACGGAATTGCATGGAACCATCCACTGCCATTTTATCTACAATACTGCTTTTTAAGCGGTTTCAGCTATCATAGTCAACGATAAAACATTCTAATTTTAAACCTGGAGTGAGAAACGATGAGGTTGAGGAGTTCGTAGCCAATTCAGAGCAACGTGCAACTAGTAATGGAAGTTGCGCAAAGTCAACTTCTGATGACCCATGCAAAAGAAGTGTCCAAGGATGATACTAGAGCTTAGTGTGATTTTCTTGAGCGGAGCACCTTCTCTTGGTGTATGTTTTCATGTCCCAGGAGCGGTTCATCGTGTTATATCTGTGTCAAAGATTCTTTATGGCTTTAAGTTTATTTCACAACCAGTTCAAACTTGCAGCCGGACAAAGAAAAGATATTCGTAACATATGAATGTGATTTATTTCACATTCTTATCGTTAATGTGAAAAAATATCTAAGAGCTGGGTCCCCAGCAACCCTTTTTGTGCAAGCACTGAGAAATGATTTGGAACATTTTCAGCGTCCTTATTCATGTAGAGAAGAAACTCAAAATATATCAGCTGTTTGATCCTGAGCATTGGAATCTTCAAGATAGCTATCAACAAGGCTTTGTACTACCGAAGAAACTGAGGATTGTAAACGACAATACGGAGCGTGGCGTGGCCCTTATTGAAGCACTTTTTAAGACTATCACTAACGACGAAAAACAAAGACAGTGTCTTCTTCAAGTGATACAGGAACGCAGAAAAGGTTTCAAAGTTGCAAAAATGTAACCTTAAAAAGTATTTCAAGAATTAATGAGCGAACTACTATATATTTATTGTATTTAAATTTGTTTTTTATATTTTTTCCATATTTGATTAGTTTTCATACTTTTCTGCATGTCATTACCTTTTCAGATATATAGTTCATTTTGTGATTGCACGTTTTTTTCTTCAGAGAAAAAAACAGCAATAAAGTAACTTTATTATTATTATTTACGTTCGCATTTGTGCCACTATCACAAAATTTGAAGTACTCCGCCTAAAGGTAAACATAGTTTACTAAAATTTTTAAGAAATAAATCAGTGTATATAAAGGCCTAAATAAGACGGTAAGTCGAACAAAAATACAAAGACTACTTTTTTCCACAGATATCATTTACGTTCACGTTTTTATCAATATCACGAAATTTCAAGGCGTTTGTGCGACCTCTAAATATTAATATATTTTGTCAAAATTTTGCACAAAGTATCAGTGTATATAGTGGCACAAAATAAGAGGGTAAGACGCACAAAAATACAAAGTTTATTTTTTTTCCATACATTTCTGAATCACCCTAATATATATTAGGGCAGTAGCACATTATCGTTTTTGTATACACTTTGGTGACTACGTTACTATTAGAGAAAATTTTTATTTAATTTTGTTTTTACTTATGTTTTCTTCTTTAGAACGTTTTCTTATTATGTTTTAAGTTGAAGATCTTTCATAAAATCGTGTTTCATAGGACATAAACTTCTAAAATATAAATGACAATTAGCAAGCAAAAATTATATATATCTAAAAGTTAAAAGTTTTTTAATCTTTTTTAACTCCCCCCTCCCTCCCCCATTTTGTTAAAAAAAAACATTTGTACCATAGTGTACATAGGGACATAGCGTACACATAAATAAGACACCGTAGTTTCTAACTATACTTTATGTAAAATAACGTATTGTTTTTATTTTTTAAGAGACCAATTTATATACAAAGTATGGAATTTTGTGAATGGTTAAAATACGTTTCGCCTTAAAAAACCATTGTTTTGCCTCCAAAAATGAATGATTCCGAAACGTTTGCATTGTGGCATCTTTCTTTGAGTTAAGATACCGAAACGCGAATTGCGCTTTCTGTAAAATGCTTTACAAGATATATGGAACCAACTGCTGCATACAAGGTATATTATCCAACCATTTTTCTAACGCTTTGGAGTACTTCATTAGATTTTTTTTTTTTTTTTTGAGTAGGATCCAGGTCCGTCATTTAGGGGGCCAGGGGGGTCATTCCCTCCCTGACTTAGAGAAATCAATGTATTTACATATAAGTGGGTGTGGTTTTTGTAGTTTTCTGATGAAATTGTATTGGGTTTTTAACCCTCCCCCCCTGGAAAAACTTGAAATGACGTCCCTTGTAGGATCAGTAACTTCTCTCGACGTGACGGCTAGCTACGGCATCTTACCCAAATACATACTCGTCGTCTTCCACCAAGGCATTTGACTTCTTTCGGGCACTCATCAAAGCCGTAAAGTTGAAAAAGCCCTATAAAAACATCCCTGAAACATGTGGTAAACCAACAACATTTTTTTTCCACTCTCAATGTGCACGCTCACTCATTCAGACAGACTGGAAAGCTATTTTTATTCATGCTCGTAGGTGAAGCACGTGATACGGCATCTTCCTCAATACAGCGTCTTCCCTTAATCTATCCATTATTTTGATTTAAAATTATTTTCTTCAATACAGTTTGAAAATAATATAAACAAAACACCTAATGAAAGTGTAATGAAAATACTCTTCAGTCATCAAGAGTAACGTAAGAAAATAGAAATTTTAATTTCAAACTGTATTTGGTTTAATTATGGTTACAACTTCATTCTGAGCAATTTCAGCGTAAGAAGGTTTACTCATTTTTGACATGCGTAAACCTTCTTTGTGTTTCCTCTTTTAAATGTGAAGACATTTATAGGTTTTCCTTAAAAATCTTAACATACAAAAGAGCATTTCACTCTTAGAGAACCATACTTGGCAGGTAATATATATCTCCAAACTAAGAAACCGTCTTCAGATATTCTCAAAAATCTACGACGCGTGTTGCAGCATGGTACCGTTTCTGTAACTGGAATGAAAACTGCTAAGTTTTAATAAAAGCACCAATGTTTTAAAAACATCGCGCCCCCAGTACACCGTTATTTAAGAAACTTCGGATGGTTGAGCGGAAGTAAATCTGCTATTTCGTTTCATTTGCTCTTTGATATTTTTTTCCTTCAAAACTAAGCGTTCAAAATTTTAAAAATATAGGTTTCTAATTTTAATAATCAATTTCCTCCTGTAAGTATTGTACAGACCGTTATTGAGTTCTAATTTAAATCATGTAGTCTATTTTTGTAGAAGAGTAATGATTCGTTATCGTCCTTAATGCGAATTTTAGGAAACTTAACCTTTAGGAGCCGGGCGGTACACATGCTGTACCGTAACTATTTTTTTTTTTTTTTTTAGAGGACGGGGTTGAGATTTTCACTCGAACTCTTTGGAGCCGTGGATTTTTTCAAGGTTTCATACGTCTGGTACGACAGTTTATATCTTCTCTTTTCAATGGAAAAGAAATCTGTGGTTCAACTGTTGTACTACCTGGGTCGAAAGAAAAATTTCTAAAAAGCAGCCCAGATCCCAAAGGTTAAGTGTGAGCAAGCAAGGAGAAAAAAAAACATGTTTACGGAGTTTCAAATCATAGAAATAACTGCATCATTTATCTTTAAAATATTTTTCCGTAAGCAGTTTTTAAGTAAATATTTTAGTATTTAACAGACAAAACTAAGTACCAACTAACTAAACTCAGCGAAGAAACTCATTTCACTACATTTTTCTTTAGTGTCAGACCAAAAGGGTCAATCAATTCAAATACAAACAGTTGAGGTAGAATGAAAAACTAGATAAATTTTGGGCTACATTTATCTCTGAAATAATTTAAAATTGGTATGTCCTTTCTTTCATTTAATATCGGAACAAAATTTATTTTTATCACAAAGATTTCTAAGACCATTATTTCAAATAATACATACTGACATTTGTCTCACATTTACCAACAGAGCATTTATATTTGGTTATTAAATAGCTTTTTGAAAATACTTAAGACTTCAAACATTTTTTTACGCTTGAATAATTTGGATATAGAGGAGTGCTTGATTCATGCATTCAATTAAACTTCCCCTATTTTCTTTTATATACATTTCTTTAATGAGGTCAATTTTTATCAGTAATTACCAAATGTGCATTAAAATTCAGCCTGTTTTGAATTTATTCATACTTACTACTTTTATATGCATGTTTTGAATGTATTTTTGCTTCAACTCCGGAGAAGCAGAGGCAGTGACGTATGTACTTTCTAAGTGAGATAAAGTTCTATCCCTTTTAAACAGTAGACTTGATGATAAATATTAGAAAAATAAATTATGTGTTGTTTATTTCTAGTTATCTAACAGTGAAAATGTTGATGAAAAAGAAAGGTTGAGGAAAGACGGTTTAATTATGTTGATGATGTCTTACGGGTGTCAAAAATGTTCCAACAAAGTGACTGCACTCCAACAATTCTGACTTATCACAAAACATCTTTGAAATTTTTTTGCAAAAGGTGTATGAATGGTAATGTTACGTAGTATAAAAAGAGCCAAAGTATATTAATTTTATTTTTCTTTATAATTGAACTCATAAAACCTCAGTTTGCAATGTCACTGATCACTTTTTGTGTATTTGTCTCAAGTATTGTAGTTTTGCAGTTAAAACAGAAAAGTCATTCGCGTAACTATTTATCTAAAATCCAATATATTTGCACATGAAAAAATCTGCATTTTACAGCGTAAAAATCACTACAGAGTTGAAATGCAAAAAGAATAAAGCAAAAAGCGTTTCTTCCGAAACTGCTACTCGTATTCTGTCCATAACACAATAACGTTTGCTTATTTAAAAAATATATATTACTGAGACATCAACCAGATAGGCTTTTTTTCCTTAGAAGGCGTATTTTACAACAGGCGTTCCTTATTTGCTTCAAAATAGCCTTTTCATCCAAAGTATCGAACATACAATTTCAATTAAATGTCTCAAATCATAAAATTCTTGAGATAATTAAGAATCGCTTTTGAGTTTCCCTGACAACGATTCTGCTGTTGCTACGGCAATGCTTTCGAGTAAGTTTCCATTATTTTTTCAAGAAGCTGCAAAAAATACTTTAAAAAACGTAATCTCGTTTCTTTTTTCTAACAAAAAAGGTATTCTTATTCTCAAAATGGTCCAGCAATGATAAAATTTAAATGTGAACTATTGCGTTTTGGATCTCATTTTAAATACATTTTACAGGATTTCTTAGTAATTTTACTTCTGTTTTAAAATTCGGTATTGCTTTTTCTCCTTATTTAATATATATAGATGAGAAGATTCTAAAAATTTAATTAGAGGAATTCAAACTAATAACAAAATTTTGAACGAATGTCCGTGTCCCTAAACAAACCATATTTTTAAATGACGTGTTATGCGTTACCCTTGCCGTACACAATTGCGTAGAACAACTTTTTAAAAAGCTCTTGAAAATTTCTCTACAAAATAGAGCTGGAATATAATTTCGTACGATTAGTTTAACAGTATCAAAATACATTGAATAGAACCGTCAAGTGAACCTATGAAACAATTTTTAATAAATTTTCCAGAAATATCCAGTGCCAAAAAATAATCAAAGGTAGCACAGAGTAGTACCAAATAGTAAAATTATTTATATTTAATATGAATATCCGTCCGTTTTTTTTTAAATGTAGCAAAAAAATTTCAACATTTGCACAAACTAATTCACGTTTCAGAAGGCTACACCATCTTTTGAAGCGTAGCACTCGTATTCAACTTTCTGATGTTTTTTTTAATCATTAATGTAGAAAATGATGTCTTAGACTATTCAATGTCAAATGCGTTTGAATGTTACTATGATACTGTCTAAACAGTTTATGTTATTATTATTATTATTATTGTTGTTGTTATTATTATTATTATTATTATTATTATTATTATTATTGCTGTTGCTTTTGTTGTTATCGTTGTTTTTGTTTTTACTATTATTACTGTCACTACTACTACTACTGTTATTATTGTTATTGTTGTTGTTATTATTATTATTATTATTATTATTATTTTAATTTTCATTATGAATTCAGTTCCTTGTTCACTGTAATAAATGCCTTTGCCGAACAACTTTTTGGTCGGCAAGAAAGTTACAACGCTTTTGCAGCTACTTGTACTCTATTGAGTTACAAATTAAATCGAATACTCGAATAGCTGCCCCCATCAACAGCCTTCTGCTCTCAATCGAATAATTTAGCCATGAGCAAAGAGTGCTAACT
Organism: Uloborus plumipes; assembly: GCA_038373865.1. Taxonomy (NCBI): domain Eukaryota; kingdom Metazoa; phylum Arthropoda; class Arachnida; order Araneae; family Uloboridae; genus Uloborus; species Uloborus plumipes. The sequence goes on from JAXGGA010019237.1 coordinate 12,301, forward strand.
TTGAGTTTGAAACTTGAAAGAGAGACGGTTAAAATTTGATTCTGATTCATAGCGTCATTTGCAGCATTATAAAGCGCAATTAAACCATTTCTAAAGACTCCAAAGTTATCAGCCTGATGACTCAGGTATTATCATTTTAAAAAAGAAACTTTGAGTCACATAAATAGTAATAATGTATTTACATTTTTTCTAAAACAGAGTTTTTTTTTTTTTTTAAAATCTGCGTTACATGTGAGTTTCTTCAGTTAAGAGCAAAGAAACATGTAACCCATGTTAACATCATCTGAATCAAAACAGTTTGAAGAGGCTTATTTAGTGCACCTTCTAAAACATTATTATTAAAATTAAGCATGAAAGTAAAACATTTTTTGTTCTACCGTCAGACTGAATTTCAATGGCTAGTAAATCATTCATTATTTCGTTAAATAGTTTTGTTCTATGTCTGGCTACGAATTAAGCGTGATGTTTATCTAATTTTGTACAATTGTTAGTTTTTTGAAAGCATATACGTTGTGCACTGCTTGAAATTTATAAATTTATTCATTGAATATCTTACGCTGTGGAAGTGAAAGTTATTTTGATTCATTGTGATATCAATTAGAAACAACTGTACTTAATAAGTTTCCTACAGTTATGTTTTCAATTAAGTAATGTAAATATATATTTCAAAATTGATCACAATAACATATTTGTACGAGTTGTATGTAATATATGCCATACATGTGGTTTAGTTAACTAATTCTAGTCCATGTTTTAGCACACTGCAAAAAGTGAGCTGTTGTATTTACTGTAAAATACTGGTAAGCGAGGTTCCAATTTAAAACTGTAAAACAAGAAATGTTACATTTTCTTACTGTAAAGTTAGCAATATTAGAGTTTATTGCCGTAAAATTTAGTTGTATTATACTGTAAACGCAACAGTATAAACAGTGTTCAATTTTCTTACAAAAGACTGAATTTTCAAAAAGTTACATTTTTTTTAATTTAGTTTTGAATTTGTGTTTAAATGAATTTCAAAGTTATGGTATACTTTAACGATGCCCATCGTTAATGAAAGAGTATATAACAACTGCCAAATATTTACATAGGTTATGCGATTAATTATAAATAAGTTACGACACAGAACTTGAAGTGCAGACTGTCATAAGTTGGAATTGTTTAACAATAGTCTTCATCTGAGACAATGAATACACTTTGCTTTGAATTATTTATCCTTTAAGTAGTGCATTAAATATTTGATAAATGAAGGTGGAAAGTTTGAACATTTCTCTCGTGATAGACATTTATTTGAACACTTATTGGTTTCAAGCACAATATTATAAGTAGCATTTTTGACGTTAAAAATGATTGGCACTTTGCTCAAAGCATTTTTTAAATATGTAATATTCATATACCGTGTTTGTTGAAAATTATGTGTCTTTTCTGCATTGTCAACTATTTACCAATTTCAAAGTGAGTTTTTAAAAATATTTGCAAACTTTAAACAGTTATTAGAACTTACTTTCGGAAGTGTGATTTTAACCCATTAATGCCTGACATTTTTTTTTCAAAGATATTTTGCATACTGGTTGCAAACAGTGTTTAATGGACAGGAAAAATAATTTAAAAAATATCATGTAAAAAATAACTTTTTTATTAAGGAAAGAAAAATCGTCCCTTAAAAGTTACGATAGACCCCAGAGGGTACATACTTTTTTTACTAAATTTTTTTTCTGTCTACGATATAATATTTAAAAATATATTTTATCAGAAGAAATAAAATCAGCAATTAACATAAACTAGGAACAACTTTGAAAACTTAGCTTTTTTTCTTGCGATTGTGAACGATGTAATTTTCGATAAAGATCACATTAAACTGATACAGAACACACTTTACAATGGTTATGTGCTGCAATATGTTAATAACGAATTGAAGCAATACCAATGAACGAATTGAACACTATTATTTGGTTGAAATATTCATTTTGGGGAAATTCAGACTCTTTTTTTGGACCGTCCCTAAAAAGGGACGCTAGACATTAATGGGTTAATAGTTTCAATTAATTATTCTCTAAAAAAGGGAACATTTTTTACCAAAACACTTCAATCGTCTCCTAATTCATTCAAAAGAAAAAGCTACGGTATTTGTGCAGAAAAAATAAGATAGCTACAATTCCATTGTCCATGAGTTAAAAGTGCAGCAAAAAAAAAAAAAAAACGAAAAATACACCTGTCTGTTCCGAAAAAAACATGAAATTTGGTATAGGACTGCTTTAAATTTCATTCTCTCTTTCTCTCTCTCTGTCTCTCTCTACTATACAAAAAAAAGTTTGTTTCAATTAAATAACGGAAGAAATAAATCAAATGAATATGTTGTATTAGGCGGTTTGCTAACAGATTTTATGCATTTTTTATTTTTAATTTTTATTTTGCGAATAGCCGTTTAAACTGGACATTCAAGCTGCACAAGTTCAATGTTCTTTCAGCAGACAAGGTGAAATTTGTTGTATCTTTTGTATATTTCTTACTTTCCATTTTCTTTTATACCGTTTTTAACAAGAAAATTGAGTCTTAAAGCGTTACAATTCGAACATTCTAATAAATTTGTGTATTATTCTTTTTTATGATAAGGTTTTTTTTTTTTGAAAGAGAGAGAAAGAGTCTGATCACGGATTACTTATTTCTTTCAATTTACCAGTCTTAATGCTCCTTTAAATTTTCTATATTTGTGCGTTATTTTTAAGTATTTAATTTTAAAAAAAGTATTTTCACTGTCATATTAACAAAGACTCTGTGTATTATGTAATTCATTTTCTAGCCGATTCTTCATTAAAAATGGTTTTTTTTATTTTTTTTTTGGTTTGTTTGTTTGTTTGATTGATTGTTTTTTGTAAATCAAGTTTTCTCAGCAAAAACCCTTCTCTAGATGAACTTAATTAGCAAATATTCGTCTTAGTACAAAATTTACAGATTATTATTTTCCATCATTTAAGAGTGATAAGAAATAAAAATACCGTAACGATATTGGCTGTAAGCATAATTTTTATGATAAGCGTGTGGGTATAAATTGAGCATAATAACTTTTATTACAACATTCAAAGTATTTTGTTTATGGATATACGTTGTAATACCTAAAATAGAAAAACACAAGTCATAATATGAAGGTAGGGAATTTATTATCATTTCCATTCAGTTCCATTTTAGGAAAAAAAAAACAACACAAGTGGTGTCCTATCGTAATTCGTGCCTACGAAAAACATAATTTAAATTCATGACGTCAAACTTCAAATCAATGCCTGGTTCTGGATACTGGATTTATTTTTTTTAAGCAATGACAAATGGTCTATACGTTTCCGTTTTCAACATTAAACATCCTGCCCCTTTCACGTCGTGTATGTACCTTTTCATTCCTCTTTAAATAGATTCATTTAGTTTATAAGTCAGATATTTTAACATTTAAGTAGAAGCATATGAATTAATATACAATCTGAGATTTTCTTTGCAAATTTGATGGTAATTCACGCGAAAGTGGATTTACTTGGCTCTGGAAAAGCTTCCACACTATTTTAAGTTTGAATGTACACTTTTAATATTCTTCACGTTAATAAGCATTTTGAAACGATCATCATAAACATGCTAGTTTTCGCAAATTACCCACTCATGTACTAATGGATCGCTGCTTATTATAATTACCCATCAAGGAGATTGTCTAAGAATATTTAGACAGCAGTCTCGAGATGATAAATGTCTGCAACTACGAAGTCAGCAGGAGTATTAATTCACAATGATATGCAATGTGCACCTGCGGTTTTAATATAAGCTAAGTTGTTAATTTAAGTAAATGTTGTCATTTAAACTGAATAGTGGAAATTGAGCGCAGACACATTCTTCATAATTTAGAGAGAAAACTTACATTTTTCAGAGTTTATTGTGAATAATTTGGAATATATTATTAATTTTTAGCAGAAGAAGATTTTTGTACACAAAATGTTTTTGATACGGAAAAAAAGTTACTAATGGTTTTAGAAATACGTGCGTATTTGATTGAATCCTATTGTGTTGTTTGAAATAACTTAACTTTTTTTTCTTCTTTTCTTAAAAAGTATAATGCTAAATCCATTTCAGTTTTAAATCGCAATTTTCTGGGCAATTTATTACATTTTGTGTATTATCTTGTTGCACCAGATTCGAAATTTATTTCCATCTAACCGTTCCTGCCTCTTCAGAAAACCATGTCTAGACACTATATTTAAGCCCATTATTTACCTGGAACGGTGTAAAACAAATATTCTTTACTTCATTCATTTGTAATTCAACTACATTTAAATCCAAATAGCGGCGTCTTTGGAAATATAACTATTTTAGTGCTATTTATTTATATTATAACACGAAGCGCTTTAGAGTGCTTTATATAGCTACTACGATTACATTCCCAGTAGTTATATAAAACAGTCAAAAGCGATTCGTGTTATAATATAAATAAATAGCACTAAATCCGTAGCGTTCCACAATCTCGTGTATTAATATGGTATGTGTTTCAGGTGTCGTTTTTGTTTGTCTATGATATACTAGATCGCCCGTACAGTCAATCCGTTAAGAAAAGTTTTGTTAAGTGACGTGTTTACAAGTTCCGATTGGATTTAAGTTGATATTTTACATAAACCAATGAATATTAAAAAAGTTTTATATCCCCTCATTACAAGAAAAACCTCAAATCAAAAGCAAGAATTTATTTGTTCACATTGGAAGAAAAAATGACAACCGATATTTATTCAGATCTTCCTTATCAATTTCTTTCACGCTAATTAGTATTTAACCACGCGCAGAAAATTTTTATTTAGTCAATTTAAAATTGATGAAACCTGCCAATTTTTGTCGAGATCCAAGATAAACTGGATTTGTATAGAGAACATACACCTACACACACACACTTCTTTATATTCTCGTTTTTTGTTTGGATTTGTTTACGTTCATATTGCGTCTTGACAGTTATAGAGATGTTTGTGTTATCATTTAAAATCAGTTCTTTAAGGAAAAAAGAACATGCGCTTCAACCTATTCTTAAAACTATTATTCTGAGTTGTAGTGCATGGAACATAATTGATTAGCGATAGATAGTTTCCGTGATATTTGTGGTAATGAATGTCTAACATGTTATAAACATTTTCAGTCTAGACACGTTTATTCAATTAAGAATTACTTTCCCGCAGACTCTTCTCATAATAACACAAAATAACATCATGGTTTATAGTGTGACTATTGTGGTGGATAGTTCATGTCCTGCAATCTTATTGATACAGAGTTATTGTATTGACCGATTAATAAAGAAACATTTAAACGAGTTTTAGTGTTAACTCAAAGGTAATTATTTCTCACATTATATAATTGTATTTTCATAAAATCATTTTGGTTTCTTTTTAGTTTCCTTTCGTTAAATAGCAAAAGATAAATGTGTTTATAATATTGACAGATTTTAACCATTATTAGATTAATTTTAACATCTTAATTATTGTATTTGTTTTTCATATAAATCGTGAACAAATAAAGCAAAATGAATTTCATAAATCGTTTCTGTTATAAGCTCGATTTATATAAACTAAAAAAATATTGGATCTCAGATATTGTGCAAATTTTGTATTGTGTGTTATCTTCTTGAATTGAAATCCATATAATTTTCGCATGTAGGAACTATAAATACAAACTAACTGAATCATTTTAAACATATTTTGAAAATTACCTTTTGCTACATAGATAAAAGATTCCTTTATCATTTGTGGGTTACCAAATCGACAAATTAGCATTAGTACATGTTGATACAAGTAGAAAGTTTGTTCTACAGAATTGCTATGAGTAGAACTTTCTCAATAAGTGAGCAAAGATTCTCAAGAGGTTTACTTCTGTAGTTCTTTTATTTATCTTAAGGTACTTTTATTAACCTTTGGATAAAGTGAATATTTCTCCTTGTTGAGTACATATATTGATATAGTTTCCCTTTCCCTTCCACATCCTAAGAAGGTGTGGACAGATATTTTTGTTTTACGACAAATTTGAAGGAATAATTTTCTGTACCTTATGTATATATACGTTAAAAATGTATGAAACAATTAATTTTTAATGAAAGTGCTCCATTTTTTCCTTATAATTAATTAAATGGCATTTTAACGAAAATATTTCACTTTATTTGGAGTCTGAAAATCTTTAAAGTATTGCTACAGAAGAAAATATACATTATTTGCCTCTTGTGAATAAATAAACTGGAAGAAACAGTTTGGTTATGTTTCTCTTGTTTAAGTGTTAGTAGAGCTAATATTTAGAAAAGTGCCAATTTGAGTCCCAAGTGAATTTTCACTAGTGTTTCAATAACTAGTTAAAAAAATAATATTCCCCCGAAAGAAGATAAGGTTCTGCTTTCATTTCATCTAATAACATCAGAAAAAAAAATTTTCTTCAGAAAATATTGTTTTTATACATCAAAAATCAGATCGGTAACGTGTCCCCAGTAGCAAAGCTTTGCATGCAAACAGGTCATGCGCACTTTCTAACTTCCCAAAAAAAAACGCACTTGCACAAAAAATGATTCTATTTTTAGCCCCTTTGTTAATATTTTACTTCATTTTTGTTTTAGTCGATTTCTGATTTTCTAGCCGATGTGAAATAAGCGTGTCCCAAGTTCCGCCGTCAGAGTGTTAACAATAACTTCCGATCTATGTTTAGGCTCCCAAAATCATTTCTCGCACCTATACCACGTCATACTGAGTACTTGGTGGGATGTTTTATCGAATCGTAATTAACAATTTGCATTTCTGCATCTAAAATTGTAGGTAAGATTTTTTAAAGTGATTTTATAAAATGTGTATCATTTGAGTCATCAGATCGGTAACACACTCTAAAATGTGCAGTTTTTATTATATTAAAAATTATTTTATATATGAGTATAGTCCTTTATTACAAGTGAAAAAACCACGTGTTTGATTTTGGTTTAGTGCAATCGACTCGGAAATAAAAAAAAAAAAACTTTGCCAGTTTGTCAGATCGGTCAAACTCAGAGCGGTAACATTGAAAAACAGCGAATATGTTACAGAACTAACTCACACGTTTCAGAATTATAAAAAGCAAAAATCATAGGTGTTAGCCATATATATTGAATATTTTTGTTCTTAAAAAGTGAAAAGCAATAAGTTTTAGTACAATTGCTTCATTTGTGGTTTGTATGACCTAACAATAGAAGTTAGTAAAATAAGAAAAATTGACACTGCAGAAATTAAGTTAATTAATTATTATTATTTTATTTATTTATTATTATTAATTAATTATTATTAATTAATTAATATTATTTTATTATATATTTATTTTTTTGGTGGTTCAATTTCTCATAACTTCGCTAAATAACTAGATAATAACTAGCATGCTAAATTTGAATTTCTGATCAAGAAATTAAATTTCCTGCAACTAATTAAAGAAAAGCAAGCAGAGTTGTTGTGTTGAAAAAGTTGAAGTTGTATGTTGTTTCAAAAAAAAAAAAAAAAATGTTTTATTAGCTTGGATTTGGTAATTTCATAATTTATTTTATCTAAAAACCTTATCGTTCATTTTTATTTCCAAGAAATGGTTTTTTATAATGAAATTCGATTTTTTAGCCTAATATATATATTTAATATAATTATCTTAATTCTATGTTAAAAATGCAAGGAAATGATATCATATTTAGAGATGTTAACAAAGACTGAAAGCATAAACTCAAATATGTTGCTCATATTAACATCAGATCTGTAACATTCATCAGATCTGTAACGGCTTAAAAGTGAGTAATCAAAGGAGGGGGTAAATAACTTCCTTGACCTCCCCCCTTTTATTTTCTTGCATTTAGACCCAATTTAGACTTAAAATCCAATATTAGTTTTTTTTCTGCAAAATAATTTTTTTTCAGAAAACTCCAACTTCAAATTGGCACTTTTCTAAATATTGGTTCAGTAAGGGAAAATGAAACATGTTTTGTTTCTCATGAACAAGTATGGTAAATGAAGCAAAATCATGTTTTTGCTTTTAAGTTTCTTTAAGAAAACAAGTTTTCTTAAAAAAAGAGTGAGTTATAAATAACGCAGTTGGTATGGCGTAAGGACTTAAGCTTATGCTGTTTCTAGGATTGATCATAAACATTTTATAATGA
>JAXGGA010019238.1:0-20446 GCA_038373865.1 Uloborus plumipes
ATTAATGTGGCTAGACTCATCATCAGATAATCTTTAGTTTCTTCCAAGTACGTGCTTGAGCCAGCAATTTTTGTTTTAGTAAGAAAGATATAGAAATCGTGAAGAAGTTCGATCACTTTTTACTTGGTTTGTTTATTGATTTTTTTTTTCTTTCTTTCTTTTTTTTTCTGTCTTCTCGCAGAGAATTATCTTATCTAATGCTTTGACTCACCCATTTCCAAATAACCGTTAATCATATCTATGAGATTCAAAAATCATGAATACATCACGTGATAATATGCATTGTTGATAGACGGAAATTTTTTGCTCTTGTTTAAGCTTCGAATTTACAAAACTGAATCCCTTTGAAATTTGAGACAAAATACGGAACTCTGAGATATCTTTCTTTTTTTCAAATCCCAAAACTCTTTTCGTTCTTGCATTGAAAAAAAAGGTTTTTGTATCCCCGAAACACGTATCTGCAATTCCAATCATGACTGCCTGGTTTAAGGGAAAATGACTGACTCCAACTCCGTCTGCTTCACCCCAAAATCTGCCCGACCCTGACTCTGATTCCTGAGCACTGGAAGAGTCGAGGAGTTTGAAACCAAATCACCTACTCCAACTCAAGCCCGTCATTTCAAAATTTTCCGTAGGGTGAGGAAAAAATGTATAAATTCATTGCATTTTTTGGAAAACAACATCAAAAGGCATGCAAAATGCATTTGTCCATAATGTTTTTAAAACTCAAGGAAGCTCAATTGACACCCCCCCCCCCCCGATCGTCCGAATGATAGATTGCTCTAATTAAAAGAGGGTTCGTGAAACTGGCAGTTTGCGACAAAGAAGAGGGAGCAAGAAGTGTGACATAACGCATTTTTATAACAATACTAGCTGCCAGGGCAGCTAGATTAGCTTCCTGCGGCATGTTGATGCATAACGTCCCCCCTCTCTAACTTTTACCTCATTCTGAAGTTTTATTTGATATAATTTAATGTTCATTCGATTTCAAGACGTACCACGAACGTGGCCCGGCGTTGCACGGGCACTTCGTGCCCTGAAAGTAGTGAGGAAAATGTCAAGAAACTACTCCCCGCCAAGGCGGCTCGCTAACAGGCGCTTCACGCCTTTACTTTTTTCCTGTATAAAAAAAATCATTCGAATTATTGAGATGCTTCGCGCCTTCAAGATGGTGAGGAAAGTTTCAGTAAGTTCAGCTCAGGCGCGGATCCAGAGTGGGGTCATGGGGATCATGACCCCCCCCCCCTTTACCGACCAAATATAGCAAAAAATTGCATTTTTGGGACTTATTTTACGAAAAAACTGCCAAACCACCCCATTTTTGCACAAAAATTGCACTTTGACCCCCCCCCCTTTCCGAAAATGACCCCCTCCTTAACCAGAAGCTGGATCCGCCCTTGGTTCAGCTCGCTCAAAGGAGAAAAAGCAGACATTGATACTCAATTTTTAATATAAGTAGATGGCTCTTCAACAAATGAATGTTTCAAAATATTACAAGTAGCTAGCGATAAAAATACTATGTAAGTCGCCCGCTTATGAGTTTCGTGTTTGATTTAGTTAAGCCTTCATTCAAAATTCTCATTTTCATTTTTATTATTGTTTCATGGCATGGCAACCACGTTTTGCAATGCAAGAATCTACTTATATTAAAAATTGAGTATCTTTCTAACTATCTTTCTAACTATCTTTCTAACTATCTTTCTAACTATCTTTCTTTCTAACTATCTTTCTTTCTAACTATCTTTCTATGTCACGCTTCTTTCTCCTGAACGCCAATGAACTGAAAGTCGAACCAGGTACCGATAGATAGGTAATTTTTCAAGCTTCATTAGTTTCAATCTATATAATTATACGATTTTAATTAGCGAAGATATCAATTAATAAGTAGTCAAGTTTAAAGCGATTAAGCCTAATAAATGATTAAATATGAAATCCATTCTTGCATTGCAAAACGTGGTTGCCATGCCATGAAACAATAATAAAAATGAAAATGAGAATTTTGAATGAAGGCTTAACTAAATCAAACACGAAACTCATAAGCGGGCGACTTACATAGTATTTTTATCGCTAGCTACTTGTAATATTTTGAAACATTCATTTGTTGAAGAGCCATCTACTTATATTAAAAACTGAGTATCAATGTCTGCTTTTTCTCCTTTGAGCGAGCTGAACCAAGGGCGGATCCAGCTTCTGGTTAAGGAGGGGGTCATTTTCGGAAAGGGGGGGTCAAAGTGCAATTTTTGTGCAAAAATGGGGTGGTTTGGCAGTTTTTTCGTAAAATAAGTCCCAAAAATGCAATTTTTTGCTATATTTGGTCGGTTAAGGGGGGGGGGGGTCATGATCCCCATGACCCCACTCTGGATCCGCGCCTGAGCTGAACTTACTGAAACTTTCCTCACCATCTTGAAGGCGCGAAGCATCTCAATAATTCGAATGATTTTTTTTATACAGGAAAAAAGTAAAGGCGTGAAGCGCCTGTTAGCGAGCCGCCTTGGCGGGGAGTAGTTTCTTGACATTTTCCTCACTACTTTTAGGGCACGAAGTGCCCGTGCAACGCCGGGCCACGTTCGTGGTACGTCTTGAAATCGAATGAACATTAAATTATATCAAATAAAACTTCAGAATGAGGTAAAAGTTAGAGAGGGGGGACGTTATGCATCAACATGCCGCAGGAAGCTAATCTAGCTGCCCTGGCAGCTAGTCTACTTATATTAAAAAGTGAGTATCTTTCTAACTATCTTTCTTTCTATCTTTCTATGTCACGCTTCTTTCTCCTGAACGCAAATGACCTGAAAGTCGAACCAGGTACCGATAGATAGGTAATTTTTCAGGCTTCATTAGTTTCAATTGATATAATTATACGATTTTAATTAGCGAAGATATCAATTAATAAGTAGTCAAGTTTGAAGCGATTAAGCCTAATAAATGATTAAAATATGAAATCCATTCTTGCAAACCGTCGTTGCTATGAAACAGTATAATAACAATGATAATGAGAATTTTGAATGATGGCTTAACTAAATCAAACACGAAACTCATAAGCGGGCCACTTACGTAGAATTTTTATCGCTAGCTACTGGTAATATTTTGAAACATTTATTTGTTGAAGAGCCATCTACTTATATTAAAAACTGAGTATCTATGTCTGCTTTTTTCCTTTGAGCGAGCTGAACTTACTGAAACTTTCCTCACCATCTTGAAGGCGTGAAGCATCTCAATAATTCGAATGATTTTTTTTATATAGGAAAAAAGTAAAGGCGTGAAGCGCCTGTAAGCGAGCCGCCTTGGCGGGAAGTAGTTTCTTAAAATTTTTTTCTCACTACTTTCAGGGCACGAAGTGCCCGTGCAACGCCAGGCCACGTGCGTGGTATGTCTTGAAATCGAATGAACATTAAATTATATCAAATAATATAACTTCAGAATGAGGTAAAAGTTAGAGAGGGGGGAACTTATGCATCAACATGCCGCAGGAAGCTAATCTAGCTGCCCTGGCAGCTAGTGGATTTCATATTTAATCATTTATTAGGCTTAATCGCTTTAAACTTGACTACTTATTAATTGATATCTTTGCTAATTAAAATCGTATAATTATATAGATTGAAACTAATGAAGCTTGAAAAATTACCTATCTATCGGTACCTGGTTCGACTTTCAGTTCATTGGCGTTCAGGAGAAAGAAGCGTGACATAGAAAGATAGTTAGAAAGAAAGATAGTTAGAAAGATAGTTAGAAAGATACTCAGTTTTTAATATAAGTAGATGATAAATCGTTTTGCTGCCGGATTGATTTTGAAGTTTTGACCCTTTTTACCATGTTATATTCCATATAGGATTGTAGCAATAATAAACGATATGTTGTGAACACAGAAACAACGCATTAAATTAAATATAGATATGCAAGAATGTAGGAAGACTACCCCTAGCATGTTGTCTTTAATTACAAATCATATTGCAAAAAAAATATTGATGAGGAAACTCGACGAGGGCAGGTCACCGTTAGTGGGATTTTGATCCGCTACTGTGCTCTTTTTTGTCTTAATGTGAAACTGCACCATATTTACAACGACTGCAAAGTTAACCTCAACATGTACCAGTAGTTTACTAACTGCAGCTCTATTATAGCTATTCTCGGTTCATGATCCTTATAAGAAAGGTGAAACTGTGGTCTCTGGATGCCGTAACGAATTGTTTGGTATTTGCGTGAAACATTAAATAGTTTAATTTTAATTATTTTGCCTATCATGAAAAACAGGAAGAAAGGTGCGATTTTAAGGGCCACTGATAAAAATTCTACGCTTTGACTTTTCTTTAATTCGATCTTGAAGCAATTTTCCTATGAGAAAACATTTAATAAATTACGAAATATGAAGCATGTTTATGACATTGATTTACTCAATACTGTCTGTAAAAGCATCACGTTAGTCCGATAACTATCTTTTTTTACGACATGACTTAAAAATTAAATCCATTAAACAGACATGATATTATTGCTGTAGTTTAAAAAACGTGTTATTGTTTTTTCCAATTACTGCAATAGTTAAAACGCACATTTGTCAATTAATGGAACAATTGCACGCAGATTCGATTTGTTACTTAACTATGATGAATCAACGTAATGTAAATCGATTTTAAAACCACTTTGTTGATATTAACAAAACAAAGAAAGCTAAACACAGACAAAAAGAACCTTTATCGATCTTTTCTAGAGTCTACTTGACATACGTTATTGTTTTTTACGTCATCTGTTTAAACGTTGCGCGGCAACATTAAAACTTGTGATGCAACTCTCGCTTATCGGCGAACACTTATTTGAATGGGTTGGTAAATATTTCTTTTTGTTTCAAACTGTTGTGAATAAACGCCATACTTGATAAAGCAAAGTTTCATTGAATGAAACGTAATCATCTTTGCCCACCTCAAATGCTACGGAATACACCTACCCCCTCCCCAGCACGCCCATCATTTCGAATTTTTCCAGAGGGAGGGGTGCAAAGTGTATGTTCTCAATGCAAATTTTATCAGAAAACGGCAAAAGTCACGTCTACTTAACCAAACAAAAATTTTCAAAGTCAGAGATTGAAATTTACCTCCTGACCCTCCTAAATAACTGGCCTAACATTAGACTGCGAACATCTTCCTCAAAAAAGAGAAGAAAAAAAAAACCTTAAAATTTTTAATTTCGAACCCTGTGACATTGACACCGCTCGTGGTCATCTTTGATCATTATAAAGGTCCTCAAAAAATAAGCAAATAGGGTATACACATCAGTGAATGAACACCTCGAAATTTTCTTTAAAAAATAAGTTTTTAAACCACTTTTCTAAGATGAATCAGCAATAGACACGTCATTCTATACATTTCTAAACAGAAAATGGCAAGAAAATGCTGCGTTTGTGTTTTGCTTGGGGTGTTCATTCACTGAGTCAAGGGATCTTTTTGCCGGCCACCTTGTCTAGTGGTCAGAGTAGTCTGCCATGGATGGTGTGGCCCCGGGTTCGAGTCCCGGCTTGGGCATGGACGTGCTTTCTCTCTCCTGTCCTTGTCCTTTCTTTGTGTGAATGTGTATTGTGCTGTGAAAGGTTGCCTACCCTATAAACGGGTCCCTATGGCATGTGTGTACTGTGGAAGTCGGACTTCACACCAAATAACGGTACAGTTGGAAAAGTGAAGCAGCGCACCCCGAATTGCCAGCCTGGCTGGCACACGACAAAAAAAAAAGGGGGGGGGGAACCTTTTTTCCTTTCAGCTCCCAAAAAACCTTATCAAGAACAATAAAAATTAGCGCAATATTTTAAAAAATAATTACATATCTTACCTGAAGTGTTTTTACTGTCATGTGACAAATGCTACAATTTTTAACGATGCTAAAAAAGAAATGTCGCTTAAGTGTTCATTCACTGGTCGGTATACTTTACAATATGTGGTCAATACAAAAGTACATCTAAAATTTGCAACTGAAGCTTGTTGGGGGTAGCTGAAACTAGTTATTATCAAAGAATTAGATACTTTCGTGAACAAAATTTAATATTGCTACACGTAAGGCCCCTATATAGTCTATATAGCTGCTCTAGCTACACGTAAATTGATTTTGAGCACATTCTTATACGAATACACGAAGTCAAAGAACTAAATACTACTAAATTTGAAGTAACCTAGGATTCAAGTGCAGTCGGCATGATGATGATTATGTGTGTGTGTGTACTAGTCGCTTTTACAACATTAATTGCAGGGGCACTTGACTAATTATTTTTGAATATTAAATTGCAACTTGTGTAAAAAGCGAAATAAAACCCAAGTCACTTTCAGTGCCCATTCTTGCTCGATATTTCGATATTACGCCTGCTCTAATGCTGGAAATACAGATTCACAAGGGTATGTAAATAAAAACTACACTACAAAAGTTCAAAAACGGTGATATAATGTCGAATATATTTTGTGACCTCAAAATTGAGAACCTCAGATCTAGTATAATAAAAATGAATTTGAAATCACGGATAGCTTAGCCACATCTGGACAATTTAGTTTAAAAAATCTTAATTCATTATACAGTCAAACCTGTCTATCTCGAATTTCACGGGGCAGAAGAAAAATTCGAGATACAGAGGTTGTGATAAAATTTACAAAAATAAGCAATTAGAACAAAGTCAAATACTTAATAGCTTGTTTTGCATTGATATTGTTGAATATTTTAATGTACGACATGTTGTGAGTCCGCGCTTTACTAATTGTATTGACTATATCGGTAGCACGTTAATGCATACCTTTAAGTACGAACATAGTCTTTGAATGATTGTGCAAAAGATGATTTTTGTCTCCAAGTTATACCATAGATAAAGGTGGCTGGAGATTAAATTCAAAAATGAGAGTCGTCAAAATTCGAGATATAGAGGTTTTCGGGAACAATCATTCGAGATAAACAAGAGAAAAAACATTAAATTTATGCTGTAAAAGCAGGGAAATTGAAAAATTTCGACACAGAAAGGTTTTCGAGGTTCGAGGTAAGCAGGTTCGAGATAAACAGGTTCGACTGTATAAGAGACTCACCTAAATATTTCGCGAAGATTCTTGCTGATAAAGGTATTCTAAAGGTAGATCCCCACGTGGAAAATAACATCAACAACAAATCTTAATAGTTCCGTTGGACTAACACCTTAGCGAGTATGTTGTACTTAAAATTGGCGAGGCAGAAGTCGCCAAGCAACTCTTAAATACGAAGACAAATTATAAGAGGGGCGATCTTAGATGAAAAAAGGTCGCCAAAGCGAGCAGAAGTTTCAGAAATACTTTGATGGGCTGCAAGTTCAGATATTTGGCTATTAGCTTCAGGAAGTTGGATGGAATATTACGTAGGATAGCACGTAGGATATTGTAAATGAACTACAACAATTTTTTTATGAGGTGATGAATAAAGCAGAAAGTAAATATTGTTCAAAAAGACTATATTACAGGGCCGTATCTAAGGGGTGGGTTTTTAGTGTTCCAACCCCCTCCGAGATTTTTCAAAACAATTACCAAAAATGCTTTTCATAGCTTCTCACTGAAAAAATTATTATTACTATTTCATTTTAGTTTTCTTATTTACTTTAAAACTGCATTTGAAACATGAAACTATCATTATTGAATAATTGTACAAATTAAGTGTTTTTTTCTGCAGTATATATATTTTTATTGCAGTTATTGCAAATATAACTTCTTAACAGTACACTTTTCCCTTCGAATTTTTAATACCACTATAAAACCACCAAAAATCTTCAAATTTGCAAGTATCAAACTCTATATTTAACACATGTTATAAGTGTCCCCCGGAAGGTAGAAATTTCAAAAGTACTCCCTCAAACGATCAAAAATTAGTAAATTCATCTATCCAGATTTTTTTTTCTTCATTGAAAAGATGAGTCTTTTTTTATATATATATATATTTTTCATGTTATTACTTACCCCTTTAACATTTATTGTAACAAAAATCAACAGAATATAGAACATGAAATAAAATTTATTGATAGTATAGATTTCACAAGAGCTAGGTTTGGTAAAAAAATCTCCAAAACTAAGGTCTGGTTACAGCCCTGCTATATTATAATGCATTAAGAAATTAAAATATTAGGAGAAATGTAGAGTTTAGAAGGATTGCAATGGTTTAAAAAATATATGATTAGATTTTAGAGCGTTATCGTAGCAACATTTAGCGAAAGTGAAAATAGATCAATTGTTTCAGAAAGGCCACTAGTCCAGTGGAAATGTATGGGACTTAGCACTTTCTGGAATAATCAAATCACATAGTAGTACTGGCAGCTGTAGTAAACAGCGGTTCTTTTCCATCGAACGATCTCTCCTTCCCTTTATGTGCAAAAATACTCGTATGAAATCAGTTCCCAAACATATTTCAAACGTAATAAACACATGTTTTATTTATTTATTTATTTTTTGTAAACAGCAATCTGAAGTCAAACTATCCGATCGTACATTGAGCCAATTACAATCCAGTTAATGAAAGTGCAGAAACTATAAAAACAGAAAAAATCCGTTCTCTTGCATCCAGCTAGGTGGTTCATGTGATATTTACGTTTTTACGATTAGGAAAAAATACGTTTTGAAGCAGTACCGAAATCTGTAAAAAATAGTCAGAAAATTTCTATTAAGTGCCTAAACTCCATATCTAAAGCATTGCTAAAACGCATGCGAAAATAATCCGCTAATTTTTCTGTTTAAAACAATGCCAAAAATTCATTTTATACTACACTGCAACCTTTCTTGACAGCAACATCGTGACGTTAGCCTATGAAAAACGAGCTAGATAAAACGTCACAGCCTACTTGGCGAATTAGAGGAGATCGCTGACTGCTTGTGAGCTCTTATTGGCTCCGCCCGTAGTGATGTTCAGTGTCAAGTTAAGTTGCATTCTAGTATAAAAGAATTCACTATTTTTGCTACGTGTAAAACAGCAACAACCCTATTCTATTGAAGTTAAAAATACTCTTTATAATAGGAAATTCATTGGTGTTAAAAAATATCTATGAAAGTAACCCAATGCATAACAAGAACAACAATAATGATGATAATAATAGCAATGAACACTTAAATTCGTTTCTGACATTTTTTTTTTTTTTTTTTTTTTGAAATCACGAACTCCTGCAAGGTGATTACTATTCTTAAAACTTAGGATAATTAATTTACGTTTTCAAGTTTTTCATTTAAACTCAGATTCAATACTGTTCTTGGATTGGCATACGCAGCAGTTTATTGCTTTCATATGACGCTTGCTGTCTGCACGCGTGACTCGTATTTTTGAGGAAAGAAAAAGAGGATACGGATATATGTTTTGATTAAAATGGTACCGTAAAATGGGGTGTATAGGAACAGCGGGGTCAATCGGAACAAAACTTCCCGACGATACAAAGAAATTCTTCATAAATATACTATTGGGTATTTTTTGCCATTGATCATTTTTTAAGAAAGCCAAGATCTTAGGAAGTAGGAAAAAATTACTTTTGTCAATCTGGAAACGCTACTGGTTTCTAAGGAGGGCTGCACGTGGAATGCTAAAAAATATCACATTTTCATAGACTGCAAAACTTCACATGCAAGAACAAACCTTCTTATATTTTAAACCTAAGAGTGGTATGTTTCAATTATACATGTATCTGAACAACAGAATACCACATTAGAATTTACATTTTTAATAAATTGTGTCATAAAAATGAAGAATTCTGAAAAATGCCATAGGAAAAAAAAATTGCGGGGTGAATCGGAACACTTTGTTCTGTTGTTCCAATTCAAACTTATTTGAAGGAAACTGTTTCAAAAATCAAGGTTCTAACCCCAATTCTTCTAATCAAGACAAGGACAAGGATTTATTACTGTTTATCCCTTCTCGTGAGCAAATAGATCTTAGAATGACAAAAAGTTGCAGATTTCAAAAGATTTTTTCTCCTTTCTTACTACTTTTTACTTAAAATACGCGGGGGAAAGTCATAAAGACATTATATAGCAAAAGGCCAGTGCACAGACAGTCATGAATAAGCGTTAAAATCTTTCAGGACAATCTCCGAAACACAGAGATTTCAAGAAACTAAAGAAAAGGCAGAGTTCATCCCAGAAGATGCTATGAAAAAACTTAAGCCAAGTCACAATTGCTGGTTTTAAGGACAATTACATATTTGTGGACGACATGAGTGACTTCCATTCATGTTAAATCTTTGTATTTCAATTCAAAAGCATTTCTTAAAATTACTTTTCATTTTTCATAAGTTCAAAATTATTTTGATTTTTGACAAATTATAAACGTTTACTGGTATTGAAATTATACTTTTATTTGACAGTAATTATCTGTTCTTATTCTCCCCCATCAATATTACTCATGCTTGTGAGACCTATTACAGGTTAAATGGAAAAAAATAAAAATTTTAACATGTGTTCCGATTGACCCCTATCAGCGGGGTGATTCGGAACACCCATAATTTCCTATGCATTTGAATAATAATTGTTCAAAATGTGTTGTCTTTGCTTGGACTATCAAAAATAAAGCAAGACCGAAGTTTTTACCCAGAAAATCAAATTAAAAAAAATCTTTTAACTGCTTTTTTTTGCAATCAAAGCTGAAAAGTGTTCCGATTCACCCCATTTTACGGTACTTCTGTTATAAATGAAGTGTTTGAAGGATGAAGGGGCTATGTTACATTTTTGCAAAATACACTCTGGACAATGGTAAGCAAAGGATGCAAGGAAGCAAATAAAGCTTGGTACATCAAAAAATAGATATCATAAAACTATATACTCTCACTAACGACAAAACCAGAAAATAGAAAAACTGCAACAATAACACTTTGAACTTGAATTACTCACAAAATCGGTTTTGTCACACTGCACATTTGAAGAGCTTGGGAGATGAAGGGGTAATTTCATCAAAAAAAAAACAAACTCCAGAACAAATTCAGGAATTTAATTGCAATTTGGATACGTTTAATAAATCGAAATTTTGTAAATTTTTTATCATATATTCTTAAATGTTTTCGTGGGGAAAAGATATTAAAGACGAAAGATACTCTATATGTACTAAGCTTCCCCCTAATGGTGTAGTATATAGAGTGTTTATTTTCTTGTGTCAAAGAGTTGGCTAGTTTTTTGAAAATCATTGAAGTTCTTAACAGAATTTAAATTTTTTTGGATCAAAAAATAAGACTGAATTTCTGATGAATATTAACATAAACAACAAGGTTGACTGATATTTTTTTGGGTTAGATATTCAGTAAAAAGGTTCATGTGAATGGTCGGACCAATCAAAACAGACAATAGAAATCGCTTACGCTCCACTGAGGTTGAAGTCAGGTCAATAGGAAATTTTCTTGAGTGCTAAAAAATTTTTCCCCACAATTGATTATTTTTAAAAAACATTTTTTTTTTTCTAAAATTAAGTTTTTTTAGTTTATTCATAGCTTTATTCGAAAGCACTCAAGTTTGTAGATTTCAGTTCGTTCTGCTTTTTTCTCAAAAAATCCAATTAAATCAGCCAAGACTACATGCTTCAAAACATATTGCACTGCTTCACTGATTGTTCTTTGTTTGATACCGATGTGCCGTGCATGCACATTATGCATGCATTAAAATGCAAAATCATGTCATACACACTTTATCAAATATCATATGTAAACGCATCAAGAGTCCATAAGGAAAAGATAATATTACCAAGTACACAGGCACCAGAATTCATGCATAAACGAATCTGATAATTTGTAAACTTTATACCAAGTGAGTCAAAAGCATTTTCTTTGCCACTATCGTAAATCGATATGGTATCTGTTACCTTTGAAACAGCTACATATGCCGAAGATTAAATTTGTCATTTTGTCGCTGGACGAAAAGTAATATCAGTTTATTTACATAATCGATACTTAGTTAAATATCGTCTTTATATTTTGTATAAATGTGGGGGGGGGGGGGAGGCACCAGGCTCACATAAGAAGAAATTATCAAAATTTATTTTACCCTCATAAATTAAAAGGCCGTATATCCAAATTTTGCTACTGTTAATATTTACATTTTTTTTCTTGTTTGTTCAAAGATAAAGTTATCAAAGAAATTTTAAATTTTGTTCCTGCAAGATACTATTTATGAGCAAAAACATTTTAAAAAATATATGCAGTGAACTCTCACTTATGCGGCGGCCCAAGAGACCAATAGAAAAAGGCACATAAGTGAGAGAGACGTATAAGGGAACAAGCCTATTTACAGGACTAAAACGCAACATATGGGTTCTAATGAGAGAATGAATTAGAAATTTCTATACAAAAGGGACATATTAGTACGGTTTGCCAATTACTGTAACGTAACTGCAATGATTAAGAGAAAACAAAAATTGTAGCATACCTAATTACAAGCTGTCCCCTCTGAAACGATGCATAATGTATAATTGTCCCTCTCCAAACTCTAGTTCATGCGGAAAAAATGCCTTCCGTGAGCAAAAATATTTTTGAAAAAAAAAAAAAAAAAATTGAACCGACTTCGGAACTTCACTCGGCAAGTGCTCTAAAAAGTAAAAAATAATTTTATTCTTTGAACACCATCGACACTACATTTGAACATAAGTTTTGAAGTCGGAGCAAAAACACGATATAGAATCATACGAAACTATAATTTAACTATATATATAAACTGCAATGAATCCAGGTTCTTTAATCGCATTCGCATACACTACATTGACAACCACATATTTATGTAATGGTACAAATATTCAGCTCTTAATTTTCAATGGTTTCTCTGAAAAATGTGGGCAAAATGTAGTTAAACATCATTTCACCTATAGTTTTTGCACCGACTTCAAAACTTATGTTTAAATGTAGTGTCGATGGTGTTCAAAGAATAAAATTATTTTTTACTTTTTAGAGCACTTGCCGAGTGAAGTTCCGAAGTCGGTTCAATTTTTTTTTTCAAAAATATTTTTATTTTATTCTTTTTAGTGTAAATGTACATATGAAATAAGGTAATGTTTCCATTACAAAACTTCACCTAATTTGCTTAAGTAAATGCTTCATAAAATAAACTATGTAAGGAAAAAAAGAAAGAAAGTATCAACGCGTCTAAAATTTTAAACGATTGACACTAAAAAATAATCCTTGTTATTCTCTGGTATTTATTTGTGTACTAGTTTAATCAAAGGCTAAATATTAACGGCTTTTCAACTAATTTATATTTCAAAACAACACTAGATTCTCGCGGTTCATAAAATTTTACGACGTATTACGTACGTGGCCCGCTAATGAGTTTCATGTTTGCTTCAGTTAAGCCTTCATTCAAAATTTTCATTATCATTATAATAACTGTTTCATATCAATCACGTTTTGTAACAATGGATTTCATATTTAATCATTTAGGACAAATCGCTTTAAATTTGAGCAAAAATTTGGAGATTTTCCTCACTTTCTTCAGAATTCCTTTATCAAACCTTATGTAAATTAAGACTAATAAAACCTGAAATATTACGAATCAATTAGTACCTGGTACGACTTTCAGTTCGTTGGAGTTCAGGAGAAAAAAGCAGGACATAGAAAGATACTCGGTTTAAAATTTTCAAAAAGACCATAGAAATGAATTTCATTATGCAATCCAGAGAAGCCTGGCGTTCAAAATGGTCATTATTACGATTACTGTGATCCCAATTTCTTTTTCGAAAGATTTCTGCAGGTTCCCGTTATCGAACCCGGACCACGAGAGGATGGGACCAATCGGAAAGAAAGACCTTTCTAACAAAAAAAAGAATTTTTGAAATCGGTCCAGGCATCTTCGAGTAATCTTATAACATACAAAAAAAAAAAAATTCTCCGACGAATTGTATAACCTCCTCTTTTGTTGAAGTCGGTTAATAAAGGCGAAAGATTTAAGAGGAAAATGAAGAAAAATGCTTATTTCTTAAAAAAATAAATAAAAATTTTAAAATTTTAGGGAAAATTCGGCGCATGAGTGAAATATTTATCGATAGAGCAACGTATAAACGAATGATACTATCATTATTTTGCTACGGAATGTGCTGGGACCATTTAAAATCGTCGTATAAGTGAAAAAGGCGCATAAAGGAGGCAGCGTATAAGTGAGAGTTCACTGTAATTGCATGTATGACGGTTAAAAATTTATGTCTTCTAGTTTTCCCCAATTTTTTCCCTTGGATATAGGGCTTTCTTTATTATGACGGCAGTATTATGACACGAATAAAATTTGTTGTAAGGGGCTGTTTTCAAATGTCACTTTTTTTTTTCAACAGTAGGGAAGCTTTCGATTTTTTCATTTGATTTTTACATGACAGAACAACAAACATGAATATCATCGATGAAAAAAAAATCCCACACGACAAGTAATTTTTTAAAGAATAATTGTTAAAGTTTAAGTGATGTGGCGTCAGATGGCTCATGGATTTTTCGCCAGAGAGTTAATGCTGGAGCGAGAAACTGCATATCGGCCAGAGTGGAAACCAGATCTCGTGCTTTCATAACAGTTTTCTAGGGTTGCTGGAAAAGGCAGAAGTCGCCAACTAATGCCTCGCAATAAATTGTAATATGATTTTCGCCGCAAAATGAATTTAAACCGCTACCACTGACTACCGTGACAGGTTATTGGATTGGCCTTTGACGAATCCAATCTCCAAAGCGAATTAATAGATTTTCACTGATTGATAACGGAAGGGAAAAAAAACTCCGAAATGAAAAGTTCGATTCGCTGCAACACTATTTCGGTGCGTGTAAGGCTGAAATTAGTCATTCAACGTCGCTGGTTTCGTTTTCAAAGCGCGCTTTTTTACGCATGGGTTTTTTTAAAAATTCATTAAGAATCAAGAATTGTGTTTTAAAATTCGGCGATGGTGAATTTTTCTGTTTTGTAAGTCTCTTAACAACATTTAGTAATCAAAGTAGTAATATTTGATAAGTTCAAACTTCCCTATTGTAATACCACTCCCCCCGCCACAAACTGTCACACTTCACCCGACTCCCAACATTGTCACAAGTCTAACTACACTGCTCAAAACAATTAGGGAAGCACATGGTTTTAACAAAATTACGCTAAGATGTATATCAATAAGTAACATAAAATGAATCGTCCATAATTTAAAGCCTACTGTCTGTTTGCGTTTTGTGCGCCTGACAGCCACGGACGCTTCCATCTGAAAAAGGGGAGTTAGGTTTTGGATGCGCACTACCCGATGCCTTCAGCTTTTGTTCGCTTACTACTTCCTCGTTGCTTTTCCCCCCTATTTCGAGAAAGTCCGAAGAGACTTGGCGCATGCGCAGATACGGCGGAGGTCGTACGAAAAAATTTTAGACAGTACCAGGAAACGGAAGAAAAAAACTTTATGTACAAATTAAAGTTAATGACGTCAAAAACCAGAAAAAGGAGATAAGTGCAGAAATCGGGATGTTGCAGAGACGTCCGTTTTATTGCCGCAACTGTGAAATTCGATAGCGCAGTAGTTTTTTTAATATTTTTTTAGGAGACAAGGTTACTTGAGAATGTCTAAACAACGTGATTTACCGGAATCAATGCCATGGCGTGTTATAGGCAGGCTGGAATCCGGGCAAACACAACGTAGTGTCGCGGATGATGTTGGAGTCGTCAGAAGTGTTGCAAGGCTGTGGAATCGATTCCAAGAAACAGGAAATGTTAGACGTCGATCAGGGTAAGGTCGGCCACTCGCCACTACAGCAACTGATGACCGGTACGTACGATTAACTGCCCATGGAAACGGAATAGAGAATGCTACGCATCTGCAAAGACAGTTGTTTTTGGCAATAGGACGAAGGGTGACAGGTACGTAATCGACTTCATAAGGGAGGGCTCTATTCACGTAGGCCAATGGTTTACATTTCCTTGACCCCACTCCACCGTGTGGCCCGAAGAAGATGGGCAGCTGAACATCGAGATTGGGAGCAACATGATTGGAGCCAAGTGCTGCTTACAGAGGAGTACCAATTCAGTCTGAAGAGTGACACCGGACGTGTTTTGGTATGAAGGGACAGAGGAACTCGAAATAACCTCGAATTCGTTTGTGCAATGGTCACAATACAGACGAGCTGGTTAGATGGTATAGGATGAAATCAGCATAGGCGGACGTACGGACCTGCATATCATTTGGAATGGCACTTTGACGGGCCGAAGGTATGCAGAGAAGATACCCAGACCTCATGTCATTCCTTACTCTGGAGTTATTGGAGATTCCTTTGTTTTGCAAGACAATAAGGCTCGACCAAAGAGAGCTCGTCTGGGAGAGAACATGCTTGAAGCTGAAAAAATACAGCGTATGGAATGGCCAGCGTGCTCTACTTACCTAAATCTAATCAATCATGTTAAGGCCATGCTCGGACGATGCATTGCTACGCGACCAAGGTCGCCTCTTACTGTCCGAGACTTGGAGATAGCACTTTTTGAAGAGTGGAACAGTATTCCCCAAAGTCAGATCGATAACCTTATCGCATCCATGCCAAACAGGTGTGCAGCAGTCTTAGCTGTTCAAGGAGACCACACGCCTTATTAAAACTCATGCATCATGTCTAAACAGTACTTTTTTTTAATCTTTTACATGTAACCAAATTGTTGCCCTAAATCACCTTTTCATGTTTTTTCCACATTTTCAAAGAATTAAAGATTAATTCCACAGTTTTTAGGTCTTTTTTTCTGTATTGCGCATTGATACGCGTGTACTATCCATTGTATGCCAATCCGTGGCTGTCTTGCACGGTTTTCTTCACTTTTTTGCTTGCTCCCCTAATTGTTTTGAGCAGTGTATTTTTCATAAGCATATTGTTATAAAAATGCGTAATGTCACACTTCTTGCTCCCTCTTCTTTGTCGCAAACTGCCAGTTTCACGAACCCTCTTTTAATTAGAGCAATCTATCATTCGGACGATAGGGGGGGGGGTGTCAATTGAGCTTCCTTGAGTTTTAAAAACATTATGGACAAATACATTTTGCATGTCTTTCGATGTTGTTTTCCAAAAAATACATTGAATTTATACATTTTTTCCTCACCCTACGGAAAATTTTGAAATGACGGGCTTGAGTTGGAGTAGGTGATTTGGTTTCAAACTCCTCGACTCTTCCAGTGCTCAGGAATCAGAGTCAGGGTCGGGCAGATTTTGGGGTGAAGTAGACGGAGTTGGAGTCAGTCATTTTCCCTTAAACCAGGCAGTTATGATTGGAATTGCAGATACGTGTTTCGGGGATACAAAAACCTTTTTTCAATGCAAGAACGAAAAGAGTTTTGGGATTTGAAAAAAAGAAAAAAACATCTCAGAGTTCCGTATTTTGTTTCAAATTTCAAAGGGATTCAGTTTTGTGAATTCGAAGCTTAAACAAGAGCAAAAAATTCCCTTCTATCAACAATGAATATTATCACGTGATGTATTCATGATTTTTGAATCTCACAGATATGATTAACGGTTATTTGGAAATGGGTGAGTCAAAGCATTAGATAAGATAATTCTCTGCGAGAGGACAGAAAAAAAAGAAAGAAAGGAAAAAAAAAAAAAATCAATAAACACACCCCGTAAAAAGTGATCGAACTTCTTCACGATTTCTATATCTTTCTTACTGAAACAAAAATTGCTGGCTCACGCACGTACTTGGAAGAAACTAAAGATTATCTGATGATGAGTCTAGCCACATTAATGAAATAGAGCACACATGCACATGTAGTTTGTGTTCACAATTTTGCTCATTTGTCCCATCCAGCACCAAATCAGGAACTTAAAAATCAAGTCTTATACACTAAATCATTTCTGTAATAATCAGGAGCGTCTCGTGGAGTTCACGGGAGGTCATTCAGATCATTTTTAGCCTACTTTCCCGTTAAAAATAAAAGAAAGACGAAAAAAGTATTAAAAGTAGCTTGATGCATCCAAAAAATATCGCCAAGTTAAAAAAAATATCGCCAAGTCCAAAAAATGTCTCCAAGTTAAAAAAATAAAAAGGTAAAATGAGTATCGAAAAATTAAAAATTTGAAAGTAGGGTATTGAGATGGGGAATTTGTGCGTCGGTCGGTCGGTCGGTCGGTCGGTCGGTCGGTCTGTCGGTCGGTCTGTCTGTCCCCCCCTAATAACTTTTGAATGAACATTCCGATTTGGACAAACTTTTTTTTGTTGGAAAGATCTCGGCGAGTACAGCTCATTCCCATATTTGATTTTTCGATTTGAACAATTTTTGGTTCAACTTTGAGCCGTTCAAAAAACCGGTCCCGCGATACTAACTTTTTAATGAACAGTCCAATTTGAACAAACTTTTTTTTGTTGGAAAGAACTTTTCAAGGGTACTTCATTCCCGTATTTACATTTCCGATTTGAACAATTTTTTTGTTCAACATTGAACCGCTCAATCAAGCTGTCACCCCTAATAACTTTTGAATGAACAGTCCAATTTAAACAAACTTTTTTTTTGTTTGAAGCATCTCGGCAAGGATACTTTATTACCGTATTTAAATTTTCAATTTGAACACTTTTGGTTCAACATTGAACCGTTTAAGCAACCTTTCTCCACCTAATAACTTTTGAGTGAACCGTCCGAATGGAATAAATTTTTTTTTGTTCGAAAGATCTCAGCGAGTGCAGCTCATTCCCATATTTGATTTTTCGATTTGGACAATTTTTGGTTCAACTTTGAACCGTTCAAACAACCGGTCCCGCGATGCTAACTTTTGAGTGAACAATCCGATTTGAACAAACTTTTTTTTGTTCGAAAGATCTTTTCAAGGATACTTCATTCCCGTATCTACATTTTCGATTTGAACAATTTTTCGTTCAACATTGAACCGTTCAAACAAGCTGTCACCCCTAATATCTTTTGAGTGAACAGTCCGATTTAAATAAACTTTTTTTTGTTCGAAGGATCTCAGCAAGGATACTTCATTACCGTATTTAAATTTTCAATTTGAACACTTTTTCGTTCAACATTGAACCGTTCAAGTAACCTTTCCCCACCTAATAACTTTTGAGTGAACCGTCCGAATGGAATATTTTTTTTTTTGTTTGAAAGATCTCGGAGAGGCTTTCCCATACATTCCCATATTTCGCTTTTTGATTTGAACCATTTTTCGTTCAATATTGAACCGTTCAGAAAAAAAAATAACATTAGCGTCTACGGGGAATTTAAGTTGAATGTTGATCCTGAACTTAAAGTCGGATTTCCTTCAAACTAACTTTGTAAGAAAATGGTTTTGATAAATAATGTTTGTAACGTACTTTTCTGAGTAATCTTCTGTGAGGACTCTGATTCCGACTCCGACTCCGCAAACATGGCGGAAATGCAGGCTCAGAAAAAAAATTACTGACTGTGCAGACGATTTTTTGTTTATTTATTCATTTGTTTTATTTTATTTATTATTATTATTATTATTTTTTTTTTTTTTTGGCAGACGATGTTTTTTTTTTGTAACAAAAATTTTTCATTCACGAGAACATTTTATTCTTTATTTATATTTAACAACTGGCAACAGATTAAAAGTGAAATTCGAGACATTTTATTAACGGACGAGTGTTTTTTTTTCTTTTTTTCTTTTCTTTCTTTGATAAAATATGTTTTGATGCTCTTTGTACTTTTATTTATTTATTTATTTATTTATTTTATAATTATTATTATTATTATTATTTTTTTTTTTTTTTTGAAATTGATGGAGGATTTTTTCTACGGAGGAACTGTAACAGTTACACTTTTTAAAAGGTGCGACAAAACTTTATTTATTCGTTAATTACTTTTTACGTGTTTATTTCATCTGATGAAAGGGATATATTTTGCTTTTCGAAATCAGCTCTAAGTGCTAAAAAGGTATGTTTGACATAATTTTAAGTCTCAGATAATCAAGAGAATAATGATCAGATGCGAGAATGCCGATGTCGATGTACGGGAAAGTAGGCTCGTTTAGTTCTTGACAGAACTTCTTGTTTCTTTCTAAAACTTTTAAAATTGTTTCTTGGTGATTCCTCATGCTTCTTCTCAAGACATGTTACGTAAGTATGATATGTGTACATGCTCGCCTTTTATCATTCAGTAAAGTTAGAATTCGACCCCCCTCCATCTCCCAAACATTTGAATTCGAGTCGCCCCTGGTAATAATACAGCTAAAGAACTGAGAATCTCTATTAATTTGCGTAAGTATTGTACGGACGAATACAAGGGAAGGGCAATGGGGGCTATCACCCCTCCCTTGGGGGAAAGTTGGGGGACTCACCACTGTTAACCTTTCAATATTGAAGTTCAAAAACGTCATATTTAGACTATCTTTGATGCTAGCAGAAGGGCCCTTAGGGGCTCTCCTGCTGATACGTTTCGCAATTGAAGTCTAAAACATGTGAGATCAACACTTGTAAACCAAGACGTGTAGTAAAGGATACGTAATAAAATCAATCGTTCCTCCTTTGAAACATTTCTAGATCCGCACTTGAACTAGGATCAGTTGTGGTTAAGGAAATAAGGGGTA